>JARHVA010001205.1:1547500-1635000 GCA_037957365.1 Torreya grandis
CAAGGTGGCTTAATCCACACTTAGATGAAGATTTGTAGAAATTATGTGAAAACCTAATGAAATCATCATGATATTTACAGAAGTGGTATGAATCCACTAATTTAAACACTTGAATACCATGGTAATATTTATACCATACAAATGTTGTCTCATAGATGATGTTACAAATTTTGATACCACCAAAGATGGACTGGAGACAATGTTATTATTTTTTATATCAATATATATGGATACCTATGGGTAATTATGAATCATTACTAAATTTGGGGAGAATAGTGTCATTCAAACCATGAGACAATCATACTATCAAGGCATATTTCCTAAATACAAAAGAACACACCATAGAATGCCATCAAGATATAAGACATACTATAATCCTCATATGGGTTACAATAAACAAATTTCACAATAAGATACCATTGTAAATGTGAGTAAACCAAACTCATTATTGTGTTAAAACAAAGAAAGTATCCTACACAAAGGCAGATATTTGGTGAAAAAACTATTTATTATTTTAAAATTTAAGGAGGCACCCAGTAAGGGGACTCGACTACATAAAATGAAAAGAGTGGAAGTGGTAGGATAAACTAACCATTGACTATTAAATATGGATAATAGACTCAAAATAATCCAAAAAATGTCCTACATGAGTGGCACAAAATACAC
Source organism: Torreya grandis (assembly GCA_037957365.1). Classification (NCBI taxonomy): domain Eukaryota; kingdom Viridiplantae; phylum Streptophyta; class Pinopsida; order Cupressales; family Taxaceae; genus Torreya; species Torreya grandis. Next base: position 1,548,167 of record JARHVA010001205.1, read on the forward strand.
TATTTCAAAACATAGAAACTAAATGATGTTGGGGATACCAAAAGTCATAAAAAATGATTCTCAAGTTGAGTGTCAAAAAATAAAAATAACTATAAATCATCTATACGAGAGATTAAAAATACACTACTTGAACAACATGTTTAAAATAATAAGAGTCTTGCCTTAAAGACACCATGTAAAAAGAGACAATTTTTTTTTAAATAGGGTCCTTGTAATAAGGCCATGTTAGGTACCCTTAAAATTTTCAAAGAAAAATAAAGTGCATTTTCAAAGCCAATGGCTTTTAGAAAAAAGGAGAGAGATTAAAAAAACTAACAAGTGTTTTTTTTTTGGGGGGGAGAGGTTTGACCACCTATCAAATTGGACTAAATCCTCCAATATTCAACAAAATAATATTGGGAAAAATGTACAATAAATAACATTAAATGCATTATTACATGTTCTAAATGTAATAAAAATGACCTCATAAAGCTTCCACCAAGACAATAATTACACCCTAAGTGCAATAAAAGTGTCATGCATGAAATTTCCTGAATTAAAATACATAACTAACCACTCCACTATGTAGAAATAAAAAAAGGCCAAGGTGAAAAATAAATCACCATACCAGTGGACTCAAATACAATACATATCTAAATATTATAGAGAAAGGCTTATTTTAAGTTACTAAAAATCATAAAAAATACTCCTAAAAACATTCTATATGAGTTGACAAAGTTGTTTTCCTTCCCGGTGGATCATTTTTACCCCTGAAAATTTTCCAGATATGCATAGAACCTAATTTACGTGGCTTTGAAAATGATCTAATGGTATGAATTTTACTCCAGGATGATGAGTAAAAATATTAATTCTCAAAAAAATAATCTTAAAAAATCCTAAGGTAAAGAGCAAACCTTGAATGGTTCTAATACCATGTTAAGATTTGGTCTAACTAGGATCAAATAAGAATGGAAGCATATCACATGCAAGATAGAGACAATAAGAGGAGAAATAAAATCATAACCATTTAATCTCTTGTGAAGATTGAAAATGATTGAATATTCATATATCCAACATTATTCTCATAATCATCTTCATCTTAATTTTATTCTCAGAATGCATTTGTGAAGTGGCCATTGAGTTATTAAATTTCACATTCTTGAGGATTTGTATTTTATGATTCATTTTATTCTTCAATTTATTGATATCCAAATATTTATTCCATTTCTAAAATGAGATTCATACAACTCATCGTCAATACTTTCATCACATTCTAAGCTGTATACTTTTGGCACTAACACACACTTACATAAATATACGACCAAACAAATTTTGTTTTAATTAAGTTTTATGGGTAACTCAAAATGCATCTACCTACCCCACCTCACCAAAGTCTATATTTTAGTTTATGTTCGACTACGCTACCAATATATTGACACCTCAATAAATTATATGCCAATGATGATAAGGGGAAATGATATGGTATTTCAAGTGTTATCATATACCATAGTACCCATATAATAAAGACACCTTGATTTTAGGGAAATTGTTGGATTTACATGATATAAACCCATTACAAATAGTTGTTAGTTTGCAATTTGGTGGCATATTGATGTAGAGATGATGCCTACACTCTTCTCATAATTATTCTTGGATCTTATCTATCCTTTAAGGCCTTCAATCATCTCTAACTTTGCTTGTTTCATGCATGTACTTTTATTATCTTGACACCTTTGATCAATATTGCTTTCACTAGGAATCTAAGCCTCTTCATGTGCATCTAGTCCTCTTCCCATATAATCTTTATCAAAATATACACACTATCCTCTTGATACAAACACCATCCTCTCATAGATAAATTTCAAAACTATTTTTATTCTTAAAACAATGTAGTAACCCTCAAACAATAATTCACAATGTAACTTACTTGTCACTTTTGACTCTATATTGGTAGCATTGCTCTCAAATGGGGTTGTGTTATAGGTTACCACCTTGTCAACTAAACAATCACTTCAATAAATCAATATAATCATGAATAAAAACAAAAAAATAACACTTAAAATTCATATGAATCACTAATATTCAAAAATGGTTCTTTAAACACATTTCTTTATTCAATTCTCTCAAACATATCACAATTTATGTACAAATATTGTAAGGTGGACAGAGTTCATTCAATTCTTGATCTTTATTGTTTTATATTTCTCTCCAACTCTATCTCCTATAATTTATTCTCCCTTAATTCTCTCCTATAACTCTCATTACTCACTCACATGAATTTATTTCCTTTTGTGATGCTAAACATGGAAGCAAACTCCTTGCCCACTTCATGTAGGGTGGTAATTAAAAATCAATTTTATTTTCCTTACCTTTATTTTCAAATAATTTCACATTTAAATAACACTCATATACCTTCATATGACATTATACAACCATTTAAAAACATTCACCACTATTTGGAATTCACACAAGACCTAAATTACCATTCAAAGCCTAGTTAAAAATTACTTTTTTTAAATTTTCCCTTTTGGTGGGAAACTACAAAATGACAAATAACACACAATTTAAAGACTGTCAATGAAACCAATAATATAACCTTATAATACCTCACATGCCCATTTCAAACCAAAAATGGAAATAATGAACTCTCAAGCACATCAACACCATTTGTTGGCTTATGATGCTCTCCATCAAGCTCCCTAAGTGGGAAAATTTAAGCTCCTCCTCAAATGTACTTTGTCTAACTTATTCCTTTTTTTCCAATTTTTTTTCCTCTAATTTTTTGAGCTCATCTTGATTTTCATCCTCTTATCTTTCTCATTTCTTCTCAATTAGTTCTTTTGTCTTTGTTTCCTTGCCTTGTCTTTCCTCTTTGCCAACTCATCCTCCACCTCCATGAAGTACATGATCTACTATAAATATTTGTCCAATTCATATTCTATCTCCTCCACCTCTAAATTATCTCAATCATGCTCTTCCTCAAATATCTAGTTCTATTTCTTCACTCTTAATTATATCTCTACAATTTCATCCACATGTGTCATGGTTTTTTCATGCACTCCTTATTGGTAGATTCTTAACAATGATTTATCCTTAATCCTCAATCCCTAATAGATTCTTATTAATATGGTATTCCTTCACCATTTTCATATTCTCATTGATATCCTCTTTGGCTACCTCTTTATGATACTGCACCTTCTAATGGTGAGTCTTCTCATAATCTTCTTATTTATCTTGAAATGACAATTCCTTAACCAATTTGGCTTCATTATAATAACACTTCTTGACAAACTCTTATCTTACTATCATCATGCATATCTACAACCAACTCATTTCTAACATTTCCAATTAAATATTTTGACATCTTACCTTGCTCTTATTTCATTTGCTTGTTTTCTTGCTCACTTGCTTGTAGATCTTCTTCTATAAGTATTTTCTCTTCATCTTTTTGTATACTACTTGGACTAGTTATTGGGCTAAGGTTGACTTTTATTTTCTCTCTCAATTCCAGCTAGCTCTTACTCCTTCTTTGGATCACCTTTGGACTGATCTTTTCCTCCTCCAAATATACTTTCTTCATCCTATCATCTCATTTGTGAGGAACATGGATGTCCTCCACCTTACATAGCTTTATCATAAGCTCTAGTGCCTCATTTATTATTTTATCCATGTAATCATGGAACTACTCCCTCTCTTGCATTTCCATACCTGCACCATCATGCTTATTACATGTCAACTTACACTCATGAGACTTGATAGTCTCTTCAAGGATATCATTATCCTTTCCATCCCTTCTTTATTTTGTATTCTTCCTTAAATCCTCTCTAGGCATATATTTAATCTTCTTTAGTTCCTTATTCCATACTCTTGACCTCTATTCTTTACATGCATCATTATCTTCCAATACTTATTTCTTGAGTAACTCACATGCTTCTACGCTCAACTTATTCATGGCTTTTGGCTTACCTTGTCTTGTAAATTGATTTGATTCACCTTGCACTAATGCTTGTCCATATTCTTGGCTAAAAATCATTACTTGTTTATAATTTTTTTTCCTTTATGTGACCTACAATTTCATATTTTTGAAGTGTTTCTATGTGAAACATGTTCCTTGTCTTTGAAATCTTCTTTCCTTCATCTTGAAATTCTACCTCTAACTCTTGTATGACAACTTATACCTTCTTTTCATTTTGACTAAAGAAATCTAATAGATCATCTTCATCCTCTTGCATTAATGATCTCCATATAAACTCCTCTTATTCATTTTTTTTTTTCATGACTTATACCATATCTTAGACTTGATTCCATATCCATCTTGTTTATAGATAGACACCCCTTCATTCTCTTCTTATATCTATCCTTTATTCTCCATGATGTAGGTTGCCTTATCCATAACTATATATCTCTATTGAGAATCTATTGTCTCATACCAAGTTTTGATATCTTTAACTATTTTTTTAGGAAATACTTCATCCTTTTTTCCATTATTTATGGCATGCTCCAAATATGCCATCTCTTCTTGCAATTGATCCCAACTCTCATAGACATATATTTTGTATTGTTACTCACCTATAAAATATTTATCACCTATAATATCCTAATCAAACTCTTTGATTACTTCATGCAATACAAATTCAAATTTATGATCTTCATACCTCTTGAATCCATCTTCTTGATTCATTTATATTTATTTTATGCCTTTAGTGAAGTATCCTTCTCCTTGAATATCCCCTTCTCTAAATACCTCTCCTCATTTAGGGTAACAAATCACTGTACCTCTATACATGTCTGGCTAATCAACTTCTTCTTCAACATAAGAATTTTTTTCATACTTTCTCTCTTTTCATGCTTTCAAGTTTTATGTCCCCAACATGGACTTCTTATTTATTTACTTTTGTAATTGCATGCATACATCATAATAAATCATTAGATTTAAAATCTTGAGGATTTTTTGCCTCCATATTATCCTTCTTATGTTGATTTTCTAATTCCCTTAGTTATCTCCTCTCATCATCCTCTATGAATATATCATTACCCTTAAGGTGATAATCACCTTCCTCTTGTCTACCAACTTGTTCATCCATCATGAACTTCTTCATCTCCTCCTTGATTGTCTACATAGAAACTTCTTTTGCTTCTAACTATCTCACATGATAATATTTCTTCTTCTCTCCATGAGTATCCTTCTAGGCCAATTAACTCTCTACTTCCTCATTACCTAGCCATATCATTGTCTTTCCTCTTCTTGCATGAGCTCTACCCAAAGTTTTATCCTCTCTATCCTTTGATATATCTAACTCATATCCTCTTCAACAACCAACCATTTTATCTTTGGGTATTCCTTCTTCTCTCTCATTATGGTACTCTAACTCATCTAAGCCCTTCTTCTCTTTTTCCTTCTCTATCTTCATATTATCTCAAAGAAGTCTTTTTCAAACTTCCTCTAGTGTCTCAGCCTAGGTTCTCTCCTCTACCTATTACGTTGTGGAGCTAAAAGCTTCAACTGTTGCAGACATGGAGGTTGCTGAGTTCCAGGAATACTAGGGTTGGCAGTATGACCAACATCAATCAGGGGTGAACAGAAGGGAAACCAGCATCGATAGGAGGTCGACCAACGTCGATCACCTCCAGGCAGATAGGGACCAACGTTGGTCACTTGTGTGGTTTTAGAACTATTCGTTGCACGAACAATTAGTTCGTTGAACTGAGTGTTTGCATGTAAAGGCTATTTTGAGTCTTGATCTATGTGTCTAAATTAGAATTCTAAGTTATTGTTTAGTTTGGGATCTATTTATAGACCCATTGGCATGTATTCTAAATAGTGTGCTAGAGAAGAGAACAAACTGTGTGTTCCTCCTAGTTCCACAGAGAGCTAATAGAGGAAGGCAAGGAAGTTCCTTCCAATTGTAAGATCATTTGAATTGTAGGTTGTTGCAAGTTCATGGTAGATCTACATGTGCAAGTAATATCATTTGAGTTGCAGTTTGTTGTAGGTTCATGGGAGATCTACTTGAAGTACTTTGAGTACTTGTGTACTGGCAGGGTTATTACTAACTAGTTGGAGGTGAACACCAATTCTGTGTTTGAGTTATGTGTTGGGACCGTTTTTGGTAGGAGAGTGAACTCTTGAGAAGAATTACTGTACACTTGGTGTGGGAAGCCTAAAATGTGTGGAAGAGTGTGGCATCTCTTCATTGTATTCTTTTCTGGATGAGTATTAATACATATTGTGTTGTCTCTCATATTCTGTGTCATTTGTGAATTCTAGTTACTTATTGCTTCTGGTTAATTCTGCATGTTTACTTACTAATACAAGGTAATCATATTGTGCTCTTATTGAGGAGCAAGATCCTAACAAGTGGAATCAGAGCTGTTTGTTGTTCTTGATTCCCCATCACTACCTGATCTATTGAAACTATTGTCCAAGTCTTTTTCACTTTGGAACTACTCCTCTTCCTAGATTTTTTATTTTATCTTATTAGAGATGCTCTTCTACCACAAACTCTTTAACTCACTCTTACTATATTCGTATAACCTTCATTATCAACCTTTAGCAATATCAAATAACAAACTTTTATACTCAAAAGCATAAACTATTCCAATAACTTATATAATCTAATAACACATGATGTATAGATAATGTTTACACTCTCTTCATACCTATTCCTAGGTCTAATTTTTACTTTAAGGCCTTCATTCATCTCTGACCTTGCTTATTTCAAGAAGGTACTTTACTTGTCTTGACACCCTTGATAAATATTACTTTCACTAGGCACCTAAACATCTCTGCATGAATCTATTCCTCCTTTCTCTCTTGAATACATTACATATTAATCTAACTTTGTACACTCTTCTCTTAATATAAATATCACCCTCTCATCGACAAATTTCAAAACTCCATTCTTCATTCTTGATTCAAGCTTACTAATCCCTATATAGATTCTTATGCCTACAAGCCTAAATCATGGTTCCAAGCTTCTTGACTCCATAATTGATTCCCATAAGGACATTTACCTACCTATTATAACTTCCACACACATCCAAACAATATACTAAATCTCCATGTTTGCACTCTCAACCAATACACTCTTTCTCTCTTTAAGGCTTAGTCCTTGTAGCCCTCTTTTAACTCAAATCAAATAGGATTTATAACAATATAAAAATTTATTGAATAAACTGAAGATATTTTTTAATACCCTTTACCCTATTTTAGCTCCACCTAAAGTTTAAATATCAAATTCTCAAGATAGAAAACCTAACTCAACACACCTCTAGTAATTAAGTCTCTTTAGGCCTATCCCAATGACACAAACCTAGATACCATACTATTCAATCAGGTACTAGCTAGCTATATTTACTTGAATTGAACTGATTGTAAAGGGGTACACATATTATAGGGTGACATATTATTTTATTGATCATTTTCTATTATTAAGGTTTGATGAGGAATACTTGATTTCAATAAGGTTTTATGTCTAATGTGTGACTCAAATTAGCACTATAATGTTAATAATGTGGAGTCAAGGCATTGAGGTTTCAAAGTCGATATTTCAACTTATGTTCATCTATTCTACTAGAATATTGATACCATAATCACCCATGGAATAAATGGAAAAAAACATATAAAGGTCATAGGTGGTGTACTATTTCAAAGTGATTCAAATGGTGATGATGAGGGACAATGACAAGCTATTTAAAGTGATATCATACACTAGTAGGCCCATATTATACACATGTACTGACTTCATGGTAGTTGTTAGATTTACATAATTTATACCCATCATAAAGGGGTTTATATCTTGCAAGGTGGTGGGATCTACTATTGATTATTTTCTATTTAATTACATAAGGAATCCATGTCCAATGTGAAAATCAAATCAATAATCTAATTCCACTGATGTGGGGGAAATAAATTGAGTTTTGAAGTCTATCTTATTACTTTTATTATGGTTGAAGTGATTACCAAATATTTTACAAAGTGCATGCTACATGGGTGCATAACAGGGCATAGTTGATGTTACAATGTGAATGTTGTGATAGAGGAGTCACCAATTGAGAGAAAATATGGTCGATTAGCGATTGATCCTAGGTACTAGAAAGAGTTGATAGGTTTAACTCTCAAGTAATAGGGGGTGTCTACATTATAAACTTAAAAAACTTACCAAAAAAATCACGAGCTGGTCGAGTCAGTCATTAGCACTACCAATACAAAAACTGATCACTTACCAAAAAAACACAAAAATTAAATATACATTTTTATCCATGTTCCTTAAACCCTTGAATCCACTATAAGTAGTATAAAATTTTGAAATATAAAATAGTTTGAATGATTCCAATACATCAAAGAATTAAGAAATGAGAAATATATTCTCTATTTAACATGTAAATATTATTTACAACAATATGGCTTAACCCATAAAAAGTTTACTTTTGTAAATTACTTCATAGTAATAAAATAAGATTTGATAACATTCATTTAAAAGATTTTATTGAGTGTATTCAAAGTAATAAATTCCTAATATTTATTTTATTATTCATATATTTAATACATGACAAGTAGAACATACTATCCATTCATAATCCTTTTTAATGCTATGGTTTCAAATATAGCCTAAACATACTATATTAAGCATTCTAATGATAAGTACTAATTTCAGAAATAATGTATATTCATATTATTAGTATAATTAACAATTTTAGATATAATGTATATTCATATCATTAGTAGAAGTTATCCAATTCCATAGGTTCCATTTCTAAAACAATGATTAGATAAAAATCTTATACTTGGATTTTTATTCAATTCATTTCTCTTAAACTTAACTATTATATGGCTAAAATATTTATACAAAAATGATTATGTTGTGATTTTAATAGGATATGATCCATTAAACATTTAGTTAACTTACTAATTCTTAATTACTTTTTTTTTAACTTTTTAGATTCAAGGTTAGTAAACATGTAATACGAAAATAGTATTATAGTAATGGTATCATATTATTAATAATTGATCTTTGGGAAGTAACATCATCTAAGAAGTCAACTACTAATGATAAGAAAAATTTGAATATAGAACCTCATCAATAAAACCCACTTTCATTACTGTTTAATCACTATTACAAAAATAATTTAAAAAATATCTTAATTCCCTGAAATTTTCATTTACATATAAATCTTTAACAAACAAGAATAAATATAAACAACTCTATCTTAACACAAGTTTAATGCTTACCAAATTCATAAAATATTCTTCCCAAAAAAAAAGAAAAAGAGATTCCATTCAACCATTATATCCTTATCATTTTTGAACTATATTCTAGTTTGACATTAATTATATATCCTAACTCTTAAGTCTTTAATAAAATGTTAAAAGTGGGATAATCAAATTGATACCTAAAATATAGTTCAACCACATTATGGAATATTTTTATAAAGTTATCATCGCTTAATCACATAGTAGCTTATAGGTTTTAAGGTTTGCTTGGAAATAACCCAAATCATATTATTATTTACTCTAGGAAAATTATCTATATCATTCATTATGGAGTATTTTCTTTTAGTTATTATCGATTAATCACATAGCAGTTTATAGGTTTTAAGGTTTGCTTGGAAATAACCCAAATTATATTATTACTTACTATAAAAAAATTATCTAAATCATTGTGAGTTTATTATTATTAAGTGGAATCTTTAAATGTTAGTCTCCACAGTATTTTAATATAAATTTTTATTTTATATAAATTTTAAGATATATTATTTTAATAACACATTTAATTGTTATATTGTAACTGATTTTTTATACTCCTAAAATTATTGTTAACATAGTTTGTAATATCCAAAACTCATAACAACCTCAATTTAACTAATTGGTTTAAAATGTTCAAATATCTTATACTAATTTACAGCTTTAAACTTAAATTTATCAATTAATATTATACATATTAAAAATTCTTAAAATAAAGATGTCAACAACATAATTCTTCTATTTTTTCTTGCAATATTTTATTTCAAATATTATTTACTTATTATAATTACTTTTGAAAAATAATTTATAAAAATTTATATTTATATTAATGTTCATATATATATATATATATATATATATATATATATATATATATATCATGTTTTATAATCTTAATATAAACTAATATGTGCTTAAGTATCACTAAACTTAAATATCTAATGATTAAGATTCAGACTTAGTTTTATAGGAGTTAATTTTAGACGTAATCATTTATTATCTATTATCATGCCATGCCTAAGTTCAAAATAGAGAAGCTTTGTAGAACAATAATATATAAAAATATATATTCATGTTCATGTTATATATATATCCCATGTCTTATAGTCTTTATATGAACCAATATGTAATCAAGTATTAAATAGGTCTCGCTAAACTTAAATATCTAATGATTAAGATTTTTTTAAATATCTAATGATTAAGATTTGAACTTAGTTTTAGATCTATCATTTATTATCTATTATCATGCCATGTCCAAGTCCAAAGTAAAGAAACTCCACACAAAGCTTTACCAAAACATGTCAATACACTTCAATATCTTGGGAGAAATACCAGGCTACGTCATAGCACATACTTAAACGATTAATACAAATAACGCTAAATCATCTATGACTCAAATTGAAACATCCATGGATTTATTCCTACACAAAGGTTGACAACAGTAGATACCTGGAAAGCCCTGCGCATGTTTTAGGCAGAAACTAGTAAGGGAATTTTGACAATTGCAGCTTTCAATTACATTCTAGCTTGGTTTTGAAGGATTCGAAATTATTACACAGCGTACTCAAGATTCATATAGATATTTTAATTTGTCTCAGCTCTTTCCCATTTATTTGTAGATAAAACGTTTTGAAGATCATTAAATATTTGCAAGAAAAGGTACGAAAAAGGCGATGGGCAAGTGGATAATTGCAATCCTAAACAGTCAGGGTAGGATACACACTTGCAACAAATATTAACAAACATGTAATCTTTCGATCACTGTGATCCGTTCCTGAATTCCTTGAGACCGCTTCAGTGACACGGATCGAAAAGATGAGTCTATTATTTCGATTTTCTATACTCTATTGGGCATAGAAAATGAAATTGAATTTTGCATTTTGATTGGGTAAAAAAATGAAATTGAATTTTGCATTTTGATTGGGTATGAAAATGAAATTGAATTTTGCATTTTGATTGGGTAGAAAAATGAAATTGAATTTTGCATTTTGATTTGGAGTTGTTAGATTTATGATTTTTGATCTTCACTTATGAATGAAAGTTTTAATTTCACGACCCTGTTGTCAGTCTTGCTACTTCTGACAGCCCTTTCCTGCACCTACTCCTATGTTGTAAATTGAAATTAAATTTTGCATTTTGATGTTGATTTTGAGTTAGTGGATTTATGATTTATACTTTTAATTTAGTTGGATTGATGTGGTTCTATTAAATTTATAGTTTATACAACTAGAGAATTGTTTTATCATATTTTCACATTTACGTTTGGAGGGATGACTCCGACATTTTAAGGCATACAGCATTTATGAAATCAATCTTTTTGTGTTTATTTGTTTCAATTAGTATTTTTTTAATATAAAATAAAATTAATAATTTTAAGTATTTTTTATAAAATAAAATAAAAATAAAATTCAGTCATTTTAAATATTTTAAATACTATTTTAGGTTTATGTTATAATTAAGTGTCTAAACTTATTATAAATGTGTCATTTAAATTTATATATTATTAATTTTAGTGTTTGGATTAAGGTAAATTAATTTTTGATTGGTGTCGAATTTAGTCTGAACATATTAAGAGGTTTTGGTCTTCTCTGGCATATATACAATAGAAGAGGATGCAACTCATCAAGGAATACAAAAGACCCTATCAAAAGGGGGAATAGTAGTGAAAAGAGTAGAAAGGACCCAACAAAGGAGGAACAATAATGGAAAGGGAAACAACCCCTTTTTCCTAGTGCAAGAACCAATAGGGTTTAACTGGACCAAAAATTAGCATGGACTAATGGAGATAGAGGTCCAGGTCTCTAAAAGATCCATCAGAGTCCTCTAGGGGACTTGAACCCAATAAAGCCAATACAAAAACCACCATTCTCAAATTTGACTTTATCCGGAACTAGTCTAGGCAAAAATGGAGGCTCAGGTTTCTAGCAAGGAGAAACAATAAAAAGGCAAGAACCACTTTTAACTAGGACAAGAACTATTCAGTTTTAGCTGGACTGAAAACTAATCTGGGCTATTGAATCAAGAGGCCCATGTCTCAAAGAGAACCATCCAGGTCTCGAGGGGACAAATAGACTAATTTTGATTGGATCAAGAACTAGTTTGGACATAGATGGAGGTCCAGGTCTCCAGAGTTAAACAAATAGAGAAAAGCCTTGTGGGGTCCCCAACAGGGCCCAAAACCAACAAAACACAATGAAAATTAGGCCAAAGGAACCATGCTAACTGTGAGGGTATGAAACAAGCCCCCAAACCCATCTCTAGAGAATGGTTATGAAAAACAAAGCATATCATTTCAAACCAACAAAACAATGGCTATAAAAAACCATGGATGAGGCTAAGATCCTTAAAGGGACTTAACATACCAAAAAATATGGAGATCTTCACCAAATCCCCTAAGCTTAAATAGGAATAAGAATTATTGTTATAGTTTTATATCTCCCTTCTACTCAGAGGCAAATATTTCACTTTCCACTATAAAACCATAGCAAATCCACCATCTAGGACTCTCAAAATTAGATCAAAAACTTCCAAAAGAGGCCCAAACCATGACATGTCTTCAAGAAGGGGCGGGCCCCTAACCATACCCAACAAGACTATATATTTGAGAAAGTCCTTAATACAAAGGAGAACCTCATCTAAGCAACATACAGAGCTAAACTCTTTCCAAACCTTAGTCCAAAGTTTGAGTCACAATCATTCTCCCCTCAATCTGAAAGGAACAAAATCAGAAAGAACAGATCTAGCACTAACAACAGCGTTCAGCTTTAGCTTAATACCTTTAATCCACTCATTAAGAGAGAACCATTTTAATGAATTCCTAGGGAGGCTAATATGGAGCTGAATCCTTGACTAAGGATAACACTTGAAAATTTTAGGAAACAGAATAATAGTTGATATCTTACCAAGGTAAGTTTCCAACATAAAAAATCCAAAGTATAACATAAAAGGCCAAGAATTACCATGGAAATGACCATCAAGGCCTCTCAAATCCACCCAACCATAGCAGAAGATAGTGCTTCAAGAGGCCCAAAGATGAAAATGACCATCAAGGCCTCTTAAATCCACCCAGCCATAGCAGAAGATAGTGCTTCAAGAGGCCCAAAGATGCTTAAGATCCCATTCCTTTCTGCTAGATAGAAAGACCCATGACCATTTAAAAATGGGGTCACTCCATTCAATAATTAAGAAAAATAAAAGAGTTTATGTAGCAACCTGATTCATATTGATTGCTTTGAATTAATTACAACCTAAACCATGCTGAAATAAGCCTCAACTTGGATTTAGAGTTGACATGCAAAAATAAAAATAAAATAAAATCTAAAAAAAAACTTCTATTTTTAGCAACTGCTATTTTTAGTAAGTATTGCATGCAAGCATACGCATCTCTAAAATCTTCCAAAATACTTTTAAAACTAAAATTATCATATTTGACGAATTTAAACTGAAGTTCACGTCCAATAATAAAACTATACAATTTCTAAAAATAGAAAAATCCCCAAAAAAATAATAAAATATAATTTTGGACCTTCAGATAGTCACATTTGGTTTTTGAAAAATATTTAAAACACCTCTAAGTGGAAATTGTGACTTAAGGTAGCAATGAACTTTTCGATACGGTTGTTTTGATGTGTGGAAGAGCTCAAACGAAACTACGGATCAAACGTTATGGCCTACAGAGATTAGCCTATTTTTTTGATATCAAATAGTCCCTAAGAGATCTCTTTTTCCTTCAGTTTCAATTAACTGCTAATTATTATCTGCCACTATGGCCAATCAGAGTGCCTTGTTTGGTGTACAGGAAAATATGTAACTGTTTTGTACAAATAAATTGCAGGTTTTTTAACCAAATATATGGAATATTATTTTTAATCCCTGTTCATTGGTTGAAATATTAACATTTTATTTTTGGGTTCTCATATTTCAAAGTCTTTACTTTGTTTGCCCCATTTAATCATAATTCCTACTTTTGATTGCTTCCTTACTACTTATAATGATGGTGGCTTACCGTTGCACGGGATGGGTGGTGCTTTATTTTTTGTTATGTCAGGTCAACTCAGTGATGATAATAATGCTCGTGGTGGCGGTGCACACCTACTAAATCCAAATATTTGCTGATGCAATGGTAGCAGGCCAAAGAAGGTAGTTCATGTATACAGACTACCATTGCCAAAGAAGGTAGTTCATGTATACAGATGGGGAGTTTGAACGACTCGATGTGCCAGATCTAAAGCTTTGTGTTGGGTTGATTCTTCCAAACATTATCAGGGATGATTTTCACCAGATGTTTTCAATGTTCATTATAGCAGTGGGGCAAAATATACTCTAGCACGGAAAATTTTAATCAAAGACAATGGACCATTTTAAAGCACTTTCAGAATCAAGGCTGTCATAAGATGTCAGAACTGCCATTTTCATAATCAAGGAGTAATCCAAATGATCATTACTACTGTATGAGCCCTGAAGATATTGACTACCTGCGTCCTGTATCTTCATGCTCTTCTTCTTCAGACTTAAGTGCAGACATCGCTGCTGCCTTAAGTGTAGAGATGGATGCTACCTTGGCTACAACATCAATTATTTTCGAGGATAACAATCCCTCGAATTTTTTTGTGAGATTTGATTTGAACATAGTAGAAAGTACCATTAGGACTATATGAGGGTCTCATATAAATTTCCACGGTGCTTTTCAAAACATTCGGGTGCTTGTGGCACATAAAGCACATTCTCCTCTTCGCTTTATTCACTCATGGTTTGCCATGTATTAATTCAATCAAGTGATCCTAGATGCTGTATAGTACTTTGGTCTCCCTGAGAGGCCATAATTTAAACTGCTCATAGCATTTGAAATTATGTTATTAAGTATTGGCATATGATTCTTATGCTTTCGACACTGTCTTTGTTTTTCCTATCTTTCTTTATGTGTATATCAATATACAAAACATGAAGATTCCTTTAATAATGGAAGGTTTTATATTTACTCCCAGCATACAAATGACATTATAATGCGGGATACGAAAGGTCTCAATGGCCAGGATGAAAAATAAACTTCTAGATAGTTTCCAACAATAAATCAAAGTCTTTGATATCGGTTTTAAACATTTTGTTAAATACTTCTTGTCCATGTTTCACTGCATCCCTTTCCCACTGAATATTTTTAACTCTATCGATTTCATAGATATCAAGAGTTTCCAACACATTATTGTTGAAATCCACTATTTATTTGAAGCATTTTGTCAAATAGTTCACATTTCATATGTATTCTTCCACATTTTGAATACAGCAGGGCAAGTTTGCAGGTAACTATAAAATCTGATGGAAACCCTCTTTCGATTTTGATTGGATGGATGCCATGCCTTATTCCAAATCTCTATTTTAGTATGTTGGCAAAGGTTGTCAGGTTCGGGTTACACCTAGCCATTATATGCGTATCATGCGATCATTGAATACCATGAGACAATATTCTTTTGAGGCATTCTATCAAACATTTCACTTGCCATGTCCATGTCGTGTTTCAGACATCCCATTTTGGAACACTCTGAGAGGATGTTGGAAATGGTTGTGAATTCTGACATTATACCGGCCAATTGTATTTTAGTAAAAATTTGCAAAGCCTTTTCAGCTTGCAATCATTTAATTCCATGAGATCACACTTATTTATGACATTTATTTATTTTGTTAAAGGTTATTTGTAAAATGTTTCTTTTTTAGGTGTATGTAAATATTCTCTTTACTGACTCTCACTTTCATGTTTTTTCCTTCTTTCTTATTTAGGATCAATTACCACTTCAGATATCCATTTTGGCGACTGCTGTTTTTCCTCGGTGGCTCTCATCTTATCTTAGACTATAGGTAAGTAAAATACTGAACCAGATTGAAAATCGATTATAAGATATATTCTAGGGTAAATTCCAGAAAAGCTTTAAGTTGACTTGAATGGTTTGGACTCAATCATATTTTGTTAATTTGAACTTTGTGGTGTTTTATACCTGCCATTCCTTTTGTTTAAAATTTTCTTAGCACTCAACAGCTTCTTAAAAATAGTTTGCTGAAGAATATTTGTGTTGTCTCACATAATGAGAGTTACATTTGTAGTGCATCTTTTCTTCTACATAATTTTGATGGTAAGGAAATAATAATTGTATCTCTATAATTATGTATTTAAATATTAATTATTTTCAATTAATTTTAATATTTAATTTTTTTAATTTACAATTAGAAGCGAAGATCATTTCATTAGTCATCTACAATTATCAAGCAGGTTGTGAATTGGAAAATGCAATGGTTGTTGATGGATTTGTATTTTTTTAGAGTTCATATATGTCGTTGAGGTGGAGACTGAATCATGTTCATCATACATATATCCAAACAACAAAGAATAAATTTCAGTATATTACTTGGAAAAAGAACGAACAATTACCTCCTTTCTACAACTTTTCATGTCATAGGTTGAGTTTTACAATCACTTGACCTAAATATTTATAGGTTGTTGATCCTTTTGTAAAATATATTAAAGTAAAATAAATTGGTTTACATGCCCGACTCCCATGGTTTGAATTCTATTTCTTTGTTGCAAGTCTGCACATAAATGATGCCATGTAAGTTTTTTGGATATTTACTATTCTATTCTTGATTTTTGGCAATTCGATTCAAAATAGGGAAAATTGAATTAGGTCTAGGCTAGAATGTTCTCTAATGAAATGGATCTACTGAGGCATTATCTTATTCCTAGCTCAAAGACCTATTGTCATATTTTTTATGGCCTTCTAGAGCTTGCCTCAAGGTGTAATTGGAATTCTATAGTGTTTGACATGTTGATAAAAGTCTATATTCAGACAGGGAGGTCTAGGGATGTTGTTCATATATTCAGGGTTATAAAGGAATTTGAATTGGTGCCTCATAAGCTATTTCCCCGCAAAGACTTGGCAATCCCTGCCCCTTGTTTAAAAAAGTGTTTTGTGGTCACTCAAAGTCATAAAATATTGTATAAGTATTGTTAAAGTCTCACAATGTTTTTAGAGGTTTCATTTAAATATAAAACTTATAAATTTTATATGATAAAAATGGAGATGAAAAAGTGCATTTTTTTTTTAAATTATTTTTACATTATTTATTTTTAAAAGAAATTTTTATATTTATTCTCATTTTGTTTCAATCATTTAATTATTTAAAAGATATTTATTTAAAATGTGTTATAAGATATCTTAAATATATTTAAAAGATGTTGAGTGATTACATTTACAAATTAAATAATTGAGATTTATGAGAAAGCTTTTAAAAGTTTTCTTGTATGTCTCAATCATTTAATTTGTAAATGTAAGTTCATATCAAAGCATATTATTGGGGTGTTTAATCATGGTGCTTGGCAAAGCAATTATAAATTATTGATTTATAATTCAATAAAAATTATTTTTTATTTAAGAAGGTTTTCTCAATGACATATAACTTGTTTAATCACAAAGTCATCCACATAATTGAATTCAGTTGACTCAACTTCAACATTAATAACATAATATGTTATATAATATTACAAAGGTGTGATTAACTATGATTTAATTTTATTACATATACAAATGTATGATTGAAGACATTGATATTAATACAACTTCCAAATAACCATTTGATCGAGTGATTTATGAATAGGAACATCAAAAAATCTTAGTGACTACATCTCTATCAATATGTCATCAATGAATATCTAACAAATAGTAATAACTCATTGATCACAAGATAACCCCATTCATTAAATTTATTCATTATAATATTTGCTTTTATCTCTCTACTCACATCTCATCAATTAAAAACCGTCGATTACCTCATACTCACAGAATTTACATGTTCATTATAATTTTATTTTACATTCAAATTTTTAAAACCCTTTAAAATATTAAGTTTACTTTATAATACTTATTCTTATCCACACCTACACTTTCGTCAAAAAATATCTAAAATATCCATTTAACCAAAACATGTACGAAGACAAAGGTTCTAAGTTTCTAAGTTTTTAACTCCGTGTTGATCGAATATTGCTTGCCAAACTATGGAATTTGGTGTTGAGTTGAATGTATGTTAATATATCATATTTTTTATGTTAATTTTGACGAATAAAAATATGGAATTTACAAATGGCATACAAAAGTGACATTCCCTTTCAAATAAAATTATTGTGTAAATTTATAATATATTTACATAAAATTTGACATATGATAATATTTATTAAATATATATTTTTGTTATAAAAAAAGTTATGGGTTACCCACCAATTAAATATATGAAAATATTATGTACTATAAAAAGCTTTTCAAATGTGTTCTATATTAACAATTATTCTATCATTTTTTTTTTTTCAGTTTTTTCATACATATTTTATTTATTAATAATTTATTTTAATATAATTATAAAAATATATGGATGTTTTTAAATTCACATTAAGATTTAAATTTGTAAAAATATATATTTATTTTTTGAAGATTTAAAAATATATATTTATATAATTTCTCATAATTTTTTATTATTTATAGACTAATTAAATATATAAAAATATTAATGTACCATAAAATAACTTTTCAAATGTGTTATTGTGCCTATAGATTTTTTGTGAGTTTTTTCATACATATTTTATTTGTTAATAATATAATTTAATATAATCATAAAAATGTGAATGTTGTTAGAATTCACACATTAAGACTTAAACTTGTAAAAATATATATTTATTTTTTAAAGATTAAAAAATACATATTTATATATTTTTCATTATTTTTTAAAATTTATTTTTAGTTATTTAATATTTTGTGAATATTATTTTATTTACTTTTTTAAATTTTTCTATCAATTCTATTTACCAAAAAGTGTAACCCATTAAAGTAATTATATAGGTCAATGTTAAGATTGTATATATGGTCTTGGTCTAGATCTAAAAATTATGAAACATATCTCTATATCTCTATTTTACATTAATTACATGCTTATAGCCTCTTGAAATAGGTTAAACCTTCAATAATTAAACACATAAGGGTTTTGGGTTAGAGCTTATGTAGATACAATTAGTCTAACCCTTATGATTTTTCAAACCACTCAGAATTACAGGTTGATAAACATAAATAACATAAGAATTATAGTGCAAATGAAGTATTCAATGTATATATTGGATAGTAATTGATAAGTAGATGTTGATCAAATAAACTTAATCACTTGTCTATATATAGATGGATAAATTCAAACTTTTGGAAAATTAGCATGCATTATGATCAATAATAAATGGGAAAGGTGAAAAATACAAACATGTTCGTTCAATTTGGAAGGTGGAATACCATGTGTTAGGACAATATAAATAGTCATGACAAGCATCAAGACATACAAACATTTTATAAAAGAGCAATTTTATAATTATTAGCTCAATATGGAAGTTGTATGCATATCTATGAAAGGGGTTTTTGGGTTATTTTAGTTAATTCTAGCTCTAGTGTTGAAGTCTAGCCCAATGAGCTAGTGCACTGGCCCTTTCACACAAGATTTAGGTCTTGTACGCTCACCCAAAACATGCAACAAAGTACTGGTTCCCAAAGGTTTTCTCACATAGTTTGGACAACTTGTTCATATTCTTCTTTTTATATCAATTAAAAAAGGATTATATAAAAGATAAACATAATAATTTAATCCTTTGACTTCTAGGTTCAATTAATATCATCACATAAATTACAATCATGTTTTATTAGTATTAAGTGCCTAGAAAAGAAAAGAAGATAAGGCCTCTCACATAAAAGTCTAAACACTTGGTTCATACCATCACTCATAGTAACACAAATTAATACAAATTGCTATGTCATATATTAAACTTAAAGTAAAGGTCCATCATAATATCATTTCAGAATTTATTCGTCCATCCATCCATCCTCACAATGCTTTACAACAGGGGTATTTATACTTATTTTTCCCTGACCAATTATTTATAATTATTAATGGCATAAAGAGTTGGCCAAAAAACTCTCAACAGATTGATAGTTATGGTTCTTAACCATTAGTTCTTCCTAAATATTTGATCCTCTATGCCCCCTATATTCTTTCTTTAATCTATATCTCTATGACCATGTGTTCCTCTCCTTAGGGGATCATACTAAAGTTCCTATCAATAAGGTCAGAGTGACCCATATGAACTATTATTCCAACTACTCCTACTTCCCACATGCTCCCCTAGTTTTTCATTTTTGTTTCAAGTCCTAAGTCTTTGATTTTCTCATGACTCATTCTCTTCTGATTGGGTCCTCTCATGCTAGTTTCTTTACACCATTGTCCTCTTGTGCCCCATGGATTCCATGCCACGATACTTCTATGCCTATCAGATACGTGTCATGGCCCTTATGTACCATGGTTTTCTTGCATCATATTCCTCCCGTACCATGGTCCTTCCACACCATGGTCCTTTTGCATCATATTGGTTTCATGCCAAAATGGGACAACACATAGTCAAAACTCTGGGGCCAACATCACCCCATACTATGCTCTTAGTCCAAACTAATTTGCACTAGCATCCTCCAAAAATATAGGCCTTGACTATTCAAGTTCCTTCTCTAGATTATCCCAATGGGACAATGCCTTGAGAACCCTCAAAGTTATTCCTTTTATGGAATTCTTGGATAAATTTATCTCCTTGGGTTAGATGGGGTCTCATATGCCTTCTTGACCTATTCATCCAGGGATGCGGTGGCATCCTTCTGAACATCTTCGAGAATAGAGACCTTCATGTCAACCTATCCTTGAAGGGTTGAAAAATTAACCTTTAGTTGTTGATGATGTTTATTAATGGTGTCCTTCATCATCTGTACATCTCTGAAGGCTTTTGTGCACTTAGTGTGGTCTTTTATTAAGAGTTCAACATTAGCCAGTTGTTGCCTCTACACTTCTTTAGCTTAGAGTTGAGCCTCCAAGATTTTATTAAGGTGTGCTAGTTGCATAAAAATGCCATGCAAAATGGGGATAACCTCACCAACTCTTTCTATAGTGCATTTTAAGGCATTGATGGTCATGGTGAACCATTCAACCAAATCTAACCCCTCGTCTTGTAATGTGGGTTGCTCCTTACATTATTTGAGAAACAATTCCACTAGGGTCTCCAGATTTCCTACGGCATCCCCATCAAAGGCTACTTCATCTTCTAGCACTAGGTCTTCATTCAAAATTATTTTACAAAGGTTTAAGACCTTTAATTTTGCCTATATGGCCTCTAAGAGTTATTTTTTTAATGTGGCCACTTCATCAATGAGCACTTATTTCTTTGAAATTTATTTATTGTACATGCCTGTAACGTTGGTATGTTTCCTTTCACCCATGCATGCATCGAAATCTAAAAAAATATATCGGTGTATAATTTCCATGCCTAGCTTTAAAAATGCAGTGTTGCTAGAAGAGGGGAATATTTTGTAGATCTACCCACATTGGTTTTAGCAGGGATGGAGCAATCGAGCCCAAAGAAAGGTTATCATGTGGAATTTTTAACTCACACTCCTCATTGTATATATCAATTAGGATGGACACTTGCTTTCCTTGTTTCTAGAGTTTCCTCCTTGGGGATGAAGTGCAAACAAAGATAGAGCATATTTTTTTTAAATTCCAAACTAATAACATTCATGTGTGTTGCCTGTTGCACCTTCATCATGCTCTTATGTCTCAATCTGTCCTTTCCCCTTGCTTGGGTCACACTAAATCTCAGCCTCCTTATGGCCACCAATGGTCATCTCACTTTCTTTACCATCCCCCTCCTCATCATATTGTGTTTCAACATCAAATAGGGAGTCATAAGATGTGGATTTATCCTCTTACACTGAGGAGGGAGTTTTCTCAGAATCCAAACTCAAGTTATGGACTTGTACCTCAGCAAGTCCTTGTTCAAGTGCTTGCCTTTAGGGATGCTATTAGGTAGCTCTTGAATTAGTAGCACTTGGGGGAGATGGTGGTGGAAGTGGACAAGGTGGATGTCGAGATAGTGGAGGTGGAGAAGGTGGTAGGGAAAGGGGAGGAGTGGGATGGAGAGATGAAGGGTGAAAAATTAAAGAGTTCAAAGGCATAGAGGGTGAAGGGGATGGAGAAGTGTGAGGAGGATATGGGGATGAATGTGGAGATGGTAAAGGGTGAGGTGGGGTGATGTAGAAGGATGGGATTACACAGGTATGGAGGGTTATGCCTATATATTCTTTTGTCATTTCTAGGGGACTTGGTGCCAACTTGTGCTGACACCCACATTTACCTACTTCTTCTTCAGAGGTGGCACTGAAGCAAGTTTCTCCTTAAGGTCTCTACCCTTTGGGTTCTTTCACAAGTGCAACGTGTATAATAATTTATGAATTTGCTCCCTGACCAATGTTTGTTTAAGCTTTATGTTGGTTAGGTCTATATCCATCTTCTACACGTAGGCCTTATTTCCTAGTTAAAAATATAACTTACGAAGGGTGTGAATTTGTGAGCTTATCCTTTCAACTTAAAAGATGATAGGTTTTACGTTGTATATCCAATTAATAGAGTCTATGAAGTACCACATTAAGAAGCCATAGGGTAACTTAAGCCATGCTGAGAGCTCTTTGGATTGGTTCATTCATATATACGTGAGGTAGAAGTGTTACTTTATAGCAAACTATGATTATTCTACAACAAAAGGGGGGAAGTCCTTGGGAGTACTATTTTACACTCATTAATGTCTTTTTATCACCCATCACTTCATGTAATTCAATGTAGATATTTAATATCCATCACATTTGGATATTTTGTTTTTGAAATTAATACATTAATGGTATTGTCCCATCATGTCATTGACACATTTTTTCATAATTCTTCTTTCTTAATTAATGGCACATCCCATCTCATACCTTTTTTTGAAGTGGATGACAGTTGTGTCCTTTATTTTTTGTAAGGTGGGAGACAACTGTCTCTTTTAAATTTAGAAGTTATGACAGGAACCTTACCCCTTCATGCCTTAAATGACTTTCATTCCTTTATCATCCTGCGCACCCTTAATAACTTGCGTGCCCATGTAACACATGCACCTTAGTAACTTGGGTGCTGTTCATATTTGCCTTTTTAAACCTAAATGTCATGGTCCCCCATGAAAAGAATAAAAACTTAGAAAACATAATTATAGAAAGGGAAATTGATGCACAATAAAGGTAACGCTTTTATTGAAAGCACTAAATCCTAAACCAATGACATAAGCCTTATTGATTACAAAAACTTTAGCTATTCTGAAGTGAAATATGGCTGAAGTCAACTTCCATTATACTTTCTAGGAAGGAACTGACCATCCATCCTTCATAACTGACATGGTCCAGTAAGTCTAATGCTATGTATTATAAAAGGTCCATCCAATGTATTCGAAGCTTTCTTGGGTGTCACATGAATTTAGAGTCATACAAAAATACCTTCATTCCTAGAGAAATTTTTTTGATCTTTATATGGTGATCATGCCATGCCTTTTGCTTACATTTTTCTACATCATGGCTCTAATGAGCGAATAATCAAGCCTCATCAAGTTACAATAATTTTTTTAGGCATGCTTTTAAAGATGATTCTTCATCTAGTTTTCCTATGTGTATGATATGTAGAGATGATTCTAAGAACTCTACTGGTAGGACTGCTTCCTTACCATACACCAAGTTGAATGGCATGTTTTTATTTAGGTGTTTGTAGGTTGTTCAGTAAGCCCATAGAACTGTAGATACCCTATCATCCCAATCCATTCAGCTAATGTTACAAATCTTTGTCAAAGTGATACCTAGGATTTTATTGAAAGCTTTAGTAGTTCCATTGGATTGCAAGTGATATGGGGTTGTTTTATGGTGTGTGATCATAAACTCGACCAATAAAATGCAAATTTTTCATTCAAATATTGTGTTATGTGATCACTGGTGAAACTCAAGGGGCATCCAAACTGAGTTATAACATTTTCTTAAATAAACCTTATAGCAGTAATATTAGTCTAATCCTTTGTCGATGTGGCTTTAGGCCAATGTGTAAGATAGTCAATCACTGCAATGATGTACCCAAAACATATCCATCTTCCTACTGGAGTGATGGGACCAACAAAATCAATAGCCCATTTTTCAAAGGGTTCTTGAGAAAGGATGGGTCATAGAGGCATAACATTTCTCTAATTAGGTTTGACTACACATTGACATATGTCACATTGCTTAAAATATGCTTAGCATTTTCGAAGAAAGTTGGCCACCATAATCTAGCTAGTAGAACCTTCCACACAACATCCTCTCTAGCATAGTGTCCACCAGCAATAACTTCATGAACTTTGTGAAGTACCTCAAGGTACTCATGTTGCACTGGCCCATTTTTTAGAGATTACCTGTTATAAGCTAAAAAGGTACAATGTGAATCGTGAGTTGCTTTTAGGCTTGTGAGTTGAGATAGTTAGGTACAAAACAAGTGGTCAAGAATGTTATAATGTCTTCCAATTATTTAGGTACCTATGTGACATGGAAAAGTCATACATCAAGAAGATCATCCTCTATGGTTCATGTTCTTTCTCCATTCTCAATTTGTGATAGGTGGTAAGGTCTAAAATTGGCTTTTCCAAATTTCACTATCACCAAAAATTGGAATTCTTGTAATAAAAAAATCCAGTAACATAGCTGACCATATAGTATGGGTTTATTGACAAGGTACTTCAAACTTCATGATATATATAGAAAACAAAAAGAGTGGTTAATAGGTACTATATGAACTTCTACAAAGCATAAACCATTGAAAGTGCTTTGCACTCCGTAGTGGTATAGTTTCTTTTAGTTGGTGTGAGCTTCCTATTGGCAAATTAGATTGGGAAATCTAGGTGACCTTCACTTAGTTGTGCAAGAATCGCACCAATGGCCATGTTATATGCATCAACATGGACATGAAATGGCTTTGTCAAATTGAGGAATTGGAGTATAGGATCAATGACCAACTTTTCCTTGAGTGTTTCAAAGGCCTTATTACAAGAGCAAGTCTATATGAAATGATCATTCTAATTTAGAAGTTATTATAGGGGTGAAATAATCTTTGCATAACTGTCAATGAACTGTTTATAGTAGCCCATGTGGCCCAGAAAGGTGTAGACCTCATGATGCATTTTGGGCATTGAAACATGAAGAATAATATATACATTCATTAGGTATATCAGGAGTCATCCCTTACAAATAATATACCCTATGAGCACACTAAAAGGTGTCACAAATAAGCACTTCTTTAAGTTTAATGAGATTTTTAAGATGTGACAATACTCAAGCATAAGTTTGAGGTTAGCGCAATGGTCCTTGACCAAACTATACACTCTCCAGTCATCCAAATAAACTTGGAAGAACTTATGGATGA
Organism: Torreya grandis; assembly: GCA_037957365.1. Taxonomy (NCBI): domain Eukaryota; kingdom Viridiplantae; phylum Streptophyta; class Pinopsida; order Cupressales; family Taxaceae; genus Torreya; species Torreya grandis. The sequence continues at coordinate 1,573,731 of JARHVA010001205.1, forward strand.
TGTCCTTAAAGGTTTCAAATACTATTCATGAAATCACTATTGGGGCATTTTTCAACCTGAAGGGCATAACAATATAGGAAAATTATCCCCATTTTATGGCAAAGGTTGTCTTTAGATGGTCTTATTTAGCTATTTAGACCTAATGGTACCCTAAGAATCCATATGTGAAGGAGTACACTTCACAACCAATAACACCTTCAAGGATAGCCTCCATGAATGGCATTAGAAAGGGATCTGTTACGTAGGATGTATTGAACACATAGTAGTCTACACAAATACAGATGCATCAATCCTTTTTGATAGTAATCACCATGGGACTGACCCGCTCAAATTAATTAATGAGAATGATTACTTTGATGCATATCATACTATCAATATACTATTCAATGCACACTTTGAGATTAGGATTCATCTTATATGGGTGTTTTTTCACTAGTCAAGCACCATCAACTAGCTTGATATGCATCTTCCCCAAAGACGGGTAGACTCCCATCATTTCATTTTAGTTCCTTGCGAAGACATCCTGATATTATTTTATTAATTCAAATATTTTTATAATCTATGTGTCAGTCCAATAGTTTCATACTATATCCATCTTTGGTTCTTGTTCCGAGTTGATTTTATGTTGAACAGTCTGAGTAGGCCCATTGTAGGGGTTATCCATATCATCACCTATCTCTTGAATATTTTTTGTGCCAATGTCTGTAAGAATATCTAAATGGTTGGAAAATGGGTCGAGTGGATTGGATCTTTCTCCTTATTCCACTTGTAATACAAGCTTTTATTTTCCCATATGAATTTCTTCATGTCGGTTTAGATTAAGGGAAAGTGTGGGCATAGGTACTTGGTGTATCGATGGTTCATGGAAAAAGTGTAAGGGATCCTTAGGGTCTTGATGGATAATCATTAGATGTTCTTCCATAGGACATGGGTAACCTACAACTTCTTTATGCATGGCTTGGAGGGTGAGACACAAATCCATTTTTGGTGAAGAATAGGACACTTATGACTTTATATTATACTTTAACAAATGCCAAAACTTGTTACTCATGTGTCACTCTTCATAAACGCACCATGCTCGTTCCCAAGTGCATAAATTTCCATAAAATGCATGCACTGATAAATATTATAGTAAGTATAACTCATCATTTTGTGACATTGTTTCACAAGCTTTGATGTGGGGCTTAGGGGATTGTATTCCATTGTGGCTAACTACTCCCTTTACTTTGTTATCATGATGGAACCAATGGTGTAAGGCTAAGCATACTTGATCCCATTGGACAAGTCATTTATAATGGGTTTGCCACCATCGTGTAGTTGTGCCATCAAAGAGATGAACCAAAGATCAAAGATGATCTTCATTAGTGTGGTAAAATTCTTTAAGGTGCTAGATGAAGTCTCAGACTTCCAACTACCTATATAACCTTAGAACCTAATCAATTATTTCAAGTGGTAACTCTATGATAGGTCCCCTCATCACTTGGCCAGTGATAAGGTAAATGAACCTATGTTGTTCATTAAACTGACATGACATATTTTCTTAGTTGTTGATGGTACTATATACTCTATCAATACGGTCATAGTCATCATGAACCCAATAATTAGACACATTACTTGTAGTGTCAGATATGGATTGAGTATCCTACCATCGAAGAACACCCTCTACAGTGGGACCTCATTATTCATCATTCCTTGCAGTAACATTATAGATATGGTTTATATCTTCATCAATATGGATATGCTCTATGTAAAAGGGCCCTTGTGCTTGATCTAGTGGTATTGAAATACATTGATCAGTGTTTTCAAAACTAATGTAGTGCTTCTTGAAGCTCAAGTCTACATTATTCTCATAGCACCAAGGTCTTCCCAATAGACATGGGTAATCATCAGCTTTAGTTAGCTCTAGAACGTCAAAATTTGTTTTGAATGGTATTTTAAGTATACCAACCATTACATTCTTGAGGACCCCAATAGGGTGTGCATGAGTCTTATTTACCATGAATAAGACATGAGGTGAAGGATGTAATGATGGATTGGACATTTTGTGCCAAGCATCCTTAATGAGGAAATTAACTTTTATGCTGATATCTACTAGTATATCCTAGATTACTCATCCATCGATGGCAAAATTAACCAATATTTCTCTATCTTTTGGGCCAGTAGAGGAACTAGGAGTGTCATGTCACTAAGTATTATTTAAACATTGATATTTAATTTCCTAGTGACATGAGGGTGACCCTCATTTGGTATTTATGCTTGAATATTAAGCCAAATGTTGAGCTATGGGATAATATCCTCATCAAAAATTTAATCTCCTTGTTTTTGGAAGTCATCCTATGCCACAAGTCAAGGTTTAGATTCCCTTTACATAATAGCATTCTGCATTACATCTTTAGTTTTAAGGAACTAAATCTATCCTTGAAATTCTCATATGTGTGGCATCGTATCTTGGAGGAAAATTTTTTTTTGTTGTTAAACGTCAAGATACTTTCTAGCTCATGGTTGTTCTCATTTCACTTTCAAGATAGGATTAGTTGTCGAATGGGTCTATCCCCCACTCTAAGCGGTAATGTTTACCTGTTGAACTATAAGGATGGTTGGGTGTGTATACCATTATGGTTTATCAATTAGAATCATACTGGTGACCTTTTCATTTTTCTCCTTGGTGATATATGCATATAAGTCAAGACACTCTTCCAATTGGTGGTCTTTTTTTAATAAAAAGTGCACATTGGGTAATCTGGGCAATCCCTTTGATATTCATCTAGGCTCCCACCTTTTTAATAGGTCCCCAATAGAAAATTACCACCTCCTCATCCTTGACCTCCTTCTCATCCATGGTAGTCACCCTTATCTTGATTATTTACTACTGAGGTTTGGCACATGCCATATACTTGACCTTCATGGATGTTACTAATCAAACGGTAGTCATTAGTGTCATGAGTATAAGCATCATAGATATTGAAATAGTCAAACAACTTAGTGTGTGTATCTCATTGCAGAAGATGACAATAGAGGACATCATGTTCCTCATAACATATTTCAAATGTTTGTTTTAGTACTGCACGAATGTTCTTACATAGACAATTACTCTGTGTATGCCTTTTAGATTTATACTTAGTGTACCAAAGACCATTGCATGTTTTAGGTGCATTATTAGCCATCAACTTATCAATTTATGATGCCATGGAAGCTATATGTGCTTCCATAAAGGGACTAATCCTAGTGTCAACGCTTCTAACTACCTTGACATGAAGAGTAGCTTCCAAAGCCTCTCATGGGTTAGTGAATGTTCATTGAGACAAGGCCCATCAAAAGGGCAGTAATAATATACCCAAAAACCATTATGCATGATAAGCAATGTTAATTTAAAATGGTAGTTTAGACAACAATGTCTTGAACCTTGCATCATATTCATGCACACTTTCGGTAAGTCCTTACTTTATGTCTTTCAGATTTGCTATGCTCTGTTACTCAAATTCAAGAATGTCAAATTCCTACATGAAGGATGTGTTGAGCCTATAAAATTTGACCACTTCTTGATAAGTTTAGAATTTTTGATACCACTTATGCATATAATCTAAAATCATAGTTGTAAAATATGTGGCCTTATGTTTAGAAGAGGTGATGCCTTACACCATCCAAATTAGTTCATATTTGTGGACATGCTCTATTGCATTCTCCACTCCTTAGTATTTAGGTAAGTGTCATATCATATTAAACCATCATTGGTGGAGGTACTTGAATGGGTGGTTGTTGGGAAGATCCATCTCCTATCCCTTGAGGAGGAAGTCCACTTCTTCTTGTGCCTCCTCCTAGTCCTCCTCCAACACCTCCAGTAGCATTTATCATAGTATGGGGCATAGTAGCTTATTGGTTAACCAAGTTAGGGCATATATTTGTCCTTGAAGGCTAGGTCCACCATGCATCCCTAGTTGTACCATAGATTTACCTTAAAGAGGGAAAGAGAGTGTTAAGCCTAAATGAGGACCAAAAGGCTCAATTTTAGTATCCCTTATTGGTTTAGTTTCTGACTCCAAAATTTCTATATCCTAATTTTGAATGTGTACTTTGTCTGACTTAAAAACATTAGCATGCACTATGGTGGGGGAGCTTGGTTAGTTTAGACTTGGTTCTTTGGTTCCTGTAATCTAACTTCTTTCTCCTTCAATATGATATAAGTGGCATAGAACATGACTTGAAAGTGATGGGGTCCTCATGTGTTTCCACTTCCCTGTGGTTCCTAACAACACTCTTTAATTTCTCCTAGTCTCTTCCCACATAGCTAACTCCTATAATCCTTTATCGAGATTCGTCATACTTCCATTTTTGTGGTGCACGTTGGCTAGCTACCATTTGGAACCCATAATATACCAACTCCTATTATCAATTTCTAAATGTGCAGCTCATGCACAAGAGGATTTAGCTCTCCATTGGTATATTTTTTAGTCTAAGATCAACATATAACTTTTCAATTTCAAAAGTAAAAAGCTTAAGATAGCGACCATATGGTTTTTGAAGGAACGAGAACTTGGATTCTTTAGGGCATGAATAAGAGGTTATGGCATATTCTAAAATATAGTTGTTCATAACTCCTTTCCACCAAAATTTGACTTCTCACATCCATGTGGCTCCAATTCATACTAAAGCCCTTTTTCATTCTAGCATCCAAGACTACCTCCTTCCAAGATTCTTTGATCATCCTTGAGCATATGCTATTAACCAAGAATGTAAATGAATCAAGACCTTTAAAAATAAGGTTTCATATAATACAATGTAGAGGCTCTACTCTACCCACTGTCATGCAGATATTCCTAGCTCAAAATAAGGAACTAAAAAATTATCTTCAACACTGGTAACCCATTCTTCTATATTTTCCAAAGTAATATGCTCTAAATTTTTTCCATGACTATGATTCAAGTGCTTTAGGTCATGGTAACGAAACCAAAATGTTGGGTTATTTTAGTTAATTCTATCTCCAGCATTGAATTATATCCCAATGAGCTAGTGCATTGGCCCTTTCATGCAAGATTTAGGTCTTGCGTGCTCATGTGAAGTGCGCAATAAAGGACCGGTTCCTGAAGATTTTGCCACATAGTTTGGATAAATTTTTCATATTATTTATTTATATAAATTAAAATAGGATTATATACAAGCATAAACATACTAACTTGATCCTATGATTTCTAGGTTCAATTACTATCATCACACATATTACATCCATATTCTATTAGTATTAAGTGTTTAGAAAAGAAAAGAAGATAATGTCTCTAACATAAAAGTCTAAACACTTAGTTCATATAATCACTCATAGTGAAACAAATTGATACAACCTAATATGTCATATATTAATCTTAAAGTAAAGGTTCATCGCAATATCATTTCAAAATTCATATGTCCTCACAATGCTTTACAAAAGAGGTATTTATACTTGTTTTTCCCTGATGAATTTTTTACAATCATTAATGCCATAAATATTTGGCCAAAAAATTTTCAAAAAAATGAGAGTTATGACACTTAACAATAAGTTCTTCCTAAAGATTCAGGGCTCTACACCCCTATATTCTCACTCTATACTATATCTCTGCTGCCATGTGTTCCTAACCTTATGGGTTGGTAATAAACTTACTATTAATAAGGTTGGAGTGGCCCATATGAACCATTATTCCAAATTCTCCTGCTTTCCATGTGCTCTCTAGTATTTTGATTTCATTACGAGTCCTACATCCTTAGGTTTCTTCATGACTCATTCTCTTTTGACTGGGTCCTCTCACATTAGTTCCTTCATATCATTGTCCTCTTACACCCCATAGGGTTTTCACCACGGTAATTTTATGCCTGTTAGATATGTTTCATGATCCTTTTGTGCCATGGTCCTTTTGTGTCATGGTTTTCCCGCACCGTAGACCTTCTGCACCATGGTCCTTTGATGTCATGGTCCTTCTGTATTGTGCTAGTTTTGTACCAAAATGGGACAACACTTAGTCAAAATTATGGAGCCAACATGTTTATAACTTCTAATCTCATGTAATGATGACTCAATACCTCCAAATTTGGACCATTCACCCATATGTAAACAAATGTGCATAACATATATAAAATGAATTCCAAGCGAACATTTTTTACTATCTTCATTTTCCCCACTTTGAGTCATGTGCTTAACCATAAAGTTAGTTGTTAGTGAAAGTATGGACATATGACTCACTTTATGAAAACATGAAAAAAAAGATACATAATATAGACATAGTGTAGACACTACTTATAAATTATATAGCACCTCAATCTTGTACACTTGGAAAATACATATCAAGAATGTACTTTCAGCTTATAGACCTTTTCCATTGCCTAAAGACTCGCATACACTATCTTTGTGTGCCCAATTTATTACACCTTAGTCTTAACAATGTTATTATGATGAATTAGACCTTTTATATTTCTTAGAATGTTATAAACCTACTTATCTTCCATCTCTACAAGTTCTAGACCTATACCTACTTATATACTACTTGGACACTTACATTATAGTTAGACACATGCGTCACCACAAAATTTCTACCATATTGCATGTGTCTAGTTCCCTAAAGTCATATAATTTATAAATGAAACATATTTTAAAGGTTGAGCTAAGTTATTTAATATGAGATATTATCCAAATGGATTAGTATAAATATAATATCAATCCTCATTCATTCCTCACTTAGAAAAGAATTAGATAAGACCTAAAGAGACAAAGTCAACTTATCAAAAAAAAATTATCAGGCACACAAGTGATTAAAAGCTTCCCTATTTTATACTATTTCCATATCATTCATAGGGACAACAAATCTATAAGACTGAAAAATTTAAGTAATAACCTAAGATCTATATTTGCTAAGTTAGAATCTAGGTCACTATTATACTTCATTATCACACATTGCATGGTTCATACATAATCCAACATGTAGGGGAGAATTACATAAGTATGAGGCCCAATTTAAAATATTATTTATGTAGGTAATGCTCATTGAAAAAGGGGTATTTATAAAAAAATTGACATGATGTGCCCACTAACCCATTTTTCCCATAGCCAATATTAAGATGAAGAACTACGATTTTGATATTTGATAAGGAGAGATAGTTCATGTCCCATATCTAAATGCACTATAATGAAGGCAATGAAAAACATAAAATCATCCAAGTGCTTGCATCCAATTTCAAAAGGTATTCTATATTGGATGTTTATGTCTAAGTTAGATAGTAGTGTCGACGCAACCATCTCAGGTCGATGTTAGTGTCCATGGCTATAAAGGTACAATATTTAGAATTAGGTGACTATTATATATCTAGATCCAATCCACTTTTTACATGGTATAGATCCATATTTATATTAACATCAGAACCAACTAAGTATCTTACTTTTCATTAATCTTACAATATCTAGCATAGTTGTAATTTATATTATTAGCATCTCAGCATAATAATTTTAGTATATGTTTATTTCTTATATGTTGTGAACTTGGAGATAACTTTCAGAATAAATAAAACATTATATGTCTAGACAATGAGGAGAAGAAAACCAACAAAAGATAGAGAGAACAAAGACTACTCACCAATTCACTATTCTAGAAAAATAAATGCACTCTTTTGTAAATTTCAAGTAATGGTTTTGGAAAATTTCGTGAAAGTCAAATATCATTTTATTGTCTTTTTTGTGTTCTTTAAGTTTTCTAAAACCTAGTTGACTTTTACATACTGATATGAAAATATCCATAAAATTAGTTTCTATCTCCAAACCTATAATCGAACGTCATAAACCTAAAAATGGGTGATGTATTCAAGGGCCTTTATTATCCCTCAATTATTATCAAGCCTCTTGGTAAGTAATAAAATCTTAAATTTTTGCTCAATGTATGTGTTAATAAATAGTGCAGTGATTGTAGGGGCTACTCTTATATGACATGTCAAGGTAGAATGAATGTGTGGCAAAGAAATAAGTGCTTTAGATTTTTTTTTAATTATACTCTAAATTTTTGGATTAACTACTTTTGGAATTTCACAACATAATCCTAAAATATATTATTTTATTCTTAGTTGTCACTAGCAGAGGCATCCCAAGTGAGCTTTATTATTGTATTTTTATCTCCTTTGTACAAGGCTCTAGATCCTTTCAAACCCTTTTTTTAACCTTATCTAATAAAAAATATATTACTACAATAAATATGTTGTTGTTCCTTTTATTTCATGTCCTATATGCACTAATGAAAATATGTTGTTATAAACATCACATATTTAAATATGACCTTACTGAAATGCAAATTGATTCACATTAGATGAGAAACATAGATAAATTAGGTTCACAATGCATGTGAAACCCAAAAAAAATATCACATTGGCCCATCTTAGAACCATACATTTTTAAATAAAGGCCAAGATATCAAGAAAAACAAATAAGAAGGAAGGAAAAAGAGACTAGAGAATATAATGAGGAGAAAAAGAGTCAAAAATATTTTAAAATGTATAAAAAATAAATAATTTATAAGCATACAAATACTTTAAAATATCATAATTCTACAATTAACAAGGGTGCCACGTGCCAAGTTCATGTGGGGATTAAAATAGAATTGAAGTATATTCCAATTATTTTGTAAAATTCATTTTGGTTTTGAGTTTAAAGATATTTATCATGGAGATAACATATTTGACACATATGAGCCATAGAATGGTAGTGCAAAATTAGTATGTAATAACATCTTTTTAGTAGATTGTATATAATGGATGGTGAATGCAATCATGAACTTAAATAATTTAACAAAATGCTAAAACCTATAGAAAGAAGGATAGATTTGTAATATATTATGGGGATCATCCCTAAAATTCCAAATTAACCATGCATGTCAATTAGAAATTGGTTGAGGGCTAGTTGCTTTAGGTATTTACATTATTTATTGTCAAAATAAACTTTTTATATTGATTCTCATTTCATTTCAATCATTTAATTATTCAAAAGATATTTATTTAAAATATGTCAAGAGATTTCTTAAATGCATTTATTTAAAATACGCTGAGTGACTACATTATAAAAGCTTTCTTGTAAGTCTCATATCAATTAACTTGTAAATGTCAGTCCATACCAAAACACATGATTAGGGTGGTTGATCAAGGTGCTTGGCAAGGGACATACAAATTATCGATTTATAACTCGAAGGGATTGAGTTTTTATGTTTGAAGGTTTTCCCAATGGCATATAAGATGGTCAACCATAGAGTCACCCATGCATTTTAAAAATACACATAGTTGAGTCCAACTGACCCATCTTCAACATTGGTTGTAGGGTATAGTTACATAGCATTACAAAGGTGTGATTGAGTATGATTTAATCCTATTATAGATAGAAATGTGAGATTGAGGTTACTAGTACTAATACAACCTCCAAACACACATTTAATTAAGTTGATTATGAATGGGAACATCAAGAGATCTTTGTGACCACATCTCTATCGATTTGTCATCAATGAATATCAGGCAAATGGAAATAGTTCATTGGTCATGGGGTGTTGCAATTCACGGAGTCAGCTCCTTATCATCTTTGTTTTATTGTCTCCACTTGAACATCTCATCACATGCAAAACAGTAATTTCCTCATACTCACAAAATTTACACACTAATCCCAAATTTATTTTACATTCAAGTTTGTGAACCCCTTTAAAATATTAAGTTTGATTTATAATCCTTGTCCGTGTCCACGCCTACAAAATAAATAAAAAAGGCCCACAATAAAGAATGTTAAAACATATTAAAAATATATGCAATTATCTATATGAATTAGAAACTTGATCATAATAAGACTGCTTGTATCTTTTGACTGGTCACGAGGTCACAAACTATAGTTTATTATGTTTGATTTACAATGGTTTCCATGCAAACTAGTTAATTTATATATTATGTTTGATAAACAATTTGGTCCATGCCTCAAACATTACAATTGAATACCTAATTTAAAATATAATGCCCAACGACCAATTTTTCACCATAAAACACATAAAATCTGTACTAAGTCACAAAACAATGTGGTTCATGCAATCATACTAAATAATAAAATAAATCACAAACTTGTTACGTTATATATTCTATTTTAATATCCTATCTAAACTAGAAATAGTGGTTATCGTTAAGCTATATAATACTAGAAAATAAAAACATAGTTGACTCTTGCCACAAGTAATTTGACATACCTTAACGAGGAAGAATTAAAATAGGTGTTTATTGACGCGGTGAGAGGGGGAATATTATTATATGACCTAACCATCACGACATTTATGTTTTACGCATGATAAATAATAATAGCATGTGAGCGTTCGGAAAGATAAGTCAAAGTTTTCAAAGTAATTCAAACATCCAAATAACTCTTTATTGATATTGTGATAGGGGAAACATTAAAGCATATGGGCGTCGCAAGAAGATGTTAATAACAACAACATGTGGGCATCTTACCAGATGCATAGAAGTTTTAAAGATGGGTAAAAGTTTTCAAGGCAGGTCAATGGTCGGGGATGGGCATTTAAAAAGAAATAAATCTGGACGGAGGGGGTGAATGCTTTTCAATTCAAACCAAAATTTGAAGAAAGGATGTATAGTCATACAAATGTAGTGATAATTTGTGCGTCTTGACCTTTTATATACTTGTAATTTATTTCGCTGGAGGCTTATACAGTGGGCGAAAGCCCAAGAGTCGTTTTATATGAGACAAGAAAATGAATATGTTTTTTAAGACAAATTTAATGTTGACACGTTCGTGATAGATTAGTGGCTAGTTAAGTTGGTCCGTAGCATAGAGAAATCGGACGCGTAAGCTAGCGTGTGTCTGAATAGGGATGTGGCGGATGCCCTGGGCAATGTGTCATGCTTACAATTACCCTGCTTCCTTAATAATAATAATAATAATAATAATAATAATAATTATTATTATTATTATTATTATTAATTTATTTTTACTAAATTGGAAATGTGTATTTGTTGCGTGCATCATCTAAGATAAAAAACACTAATTTTGATTAAACAGTTGCAGGTATTTATAATTTATTTATTATGGTTTGGTTTCAGAGATAATTATAATATTGTTGCATAAATAAAGTGAGATTAAATGTTATGTTTGTGGATTTGATTTTTATAAGAAAAAGAACAACAAAATATTCATGTTCATGAAGGAACTTTGTTTTGAAAATCAAAACTCTTCATGGCTCTGTGTTCTGATAAGGTATACCTCTGTTCTGTACATAAAATGTCAATAGTGGAAAATAACATATGAAAGTGTATTTATGAAGTGAAATACAATGTATCTAAATAAATTAAAAAAGTATTACACAAATTAAAAATATTTGTCTTAGTGGCTAATGTCTTTCAGGGTTATTAGAAAAAAAATAAAAAATCCAAATATTCCCTAAAAGGTCGCAGAGCTTCTTCTTCTTTCGGTATGAACTGTTTGATGCCTTGACTGCAACAAATAAGGCCTCCCTGTAAAATACATGTTTTGATTCTCCTTATAAGAAGCAAGACAATCTTGAGCAAGCAAGATAAAAGTACCCATCATCAAAATCCCCACTCAGGGCAACAAAAATTACCCCCTTCTCAAGAAAGTGGACCTCCTCCTATCTAGGGCGATTCTCGTTGATTTCCAACAATTATCGTCTTGAGGGAACCTAAATATGTGTTAAATAATTGTTCCTCTGCCCTAAGAAATGTTGTGTAATGAATTATCAGGTTGTGACCTATATTGTGTCACTACCAAATATACATCCCTATTAATACATGCACAATCCACTGCGATGAAATAACTATTGGGAGTATTGGGTGTGGCCATATGTTGGATGTGTCAACATTGTACATCGATGCAATTTCACTTTTATTTGATCTATTTTTGTTTGAATAATGTTGGTAGTGAAATGTAGCTTCGATGCGTTTTTTGTTTACATAAATTAAACTTATCTAAAGATTGGCAAAAAGATGAACAGCAAAAACGACATCCCTTTCTAACTAAACTAAAAGCGTAACAAGTTATGTTAAAATAAAATGTCTAAACTTTTTTTTTCCAATTTAAATGATGGAAAAATGCCACAAACATGCTCAAATATAGCAAACTATAAACGGAAACAGAAAGGGAGGACAAAAAAGAACCCCAAAAATTCTATCCCTACAATCAAAGCCTCAACAATACCTAGCCATCTCCATGCCCTCAAAAACAACATACCATCCCAAAAATTATTGCAACCTTGAAACCTTTTGAATCAAATTTAAGATGAACCCAATAAATATTTATCCACAGGGTATTCGAAATCAAAGCAATCACCTAACCGCTACCCATTTCCCCAACTATGTTACTGTACGACTCAGAAAGGTTATTTGCCAACAGTCATGGCCTTGTAGATCCCTGTTTTTCCTCCTCTTTTTTCTGTAATCAGTATGTAAGCTTCGCGGTTATGTATCGTGAACATTCCATAGAAGGAAAAAACGCTACGATCTACTGATTAGGATTTATAATTTCACATTGCTAGCTGCCCTTTGACGTGTCTAGAATCCGTAGAGCAAACTGACCGTTATGGCATCGTGTGAGATCGATCCAATTTCTACTCTATAACTATTTGTGTTGAATTTTTTTCATAATACATTAATAGCAAATGTCGTATGTCCTCGAGGGTTTCCAGTCCACTAAAATATCAGGGAATATTAAAAATGCGTAAACGTTCGTTCCCCCATCTACTCTTTAATGGACTCTAGAATCCCATCCCCTCTTATTGACCATTTGTGATTATTAATATATTCCCTTGAATAAATTAAATAAAATGAAACATTATTTTATGTGGATCCAAGAAAGGTAGTCATTATATTATTTTAGTATATAATATAAATATATAATTTAATTTTTATATTTAGGTATATAATATTTCTAAAATAATTATAGTATTATTAATAAAATATCATATTATTATAATAAAAATTATTATATATATTTGATTTAAGGATCTATTAATATTATAAAAAAGGTACATAAGAATTTTGGATATTGTAATATATTTATTCTATATATTAAATAAATATAAATATATAATTAAAATTGATAATTATATATAATAATATAGTATTATTATTTTTTTAATAAAAAGGGTAAAAATATTTAATAAAAGAACAATAATATTAATTATAGAATATATAAAAATAATATTATTGAATATAAATATATATAATAATATTATAATAAAAATAATATTTAAATTATATATTTTATAATATATATTAGATGGCACACCCTCTTTTATATATTTATATATATATATATATATATATATATATATATATATATATATATATATATATATATTTGTTTTTATATTTATTATTATTGTATATTTAGGTATATAATATATTTAAAATAAATATAGTATTATTAATAAAATATCATATTATTATATATATTTAAAAAATTTAATATTATATATTAATTATATGATATATAAAAATATTATTATTTTATATATTAAATAAAATTGAATGCAATAAAAAAATATATATATATAATATATTATAATATAATTATATTATATTTCTAATATTACTAAATTATTAAAAATATGTAATATATTTATATCATATATTATTATAAACTAAGGTGAAGGAATCCTTGTATATTTGGTTTACCTAGGTTATTTAATAAAAATATTGTATATATTAGATAAATATAGATCTATATTTATAAATGATAATTATAAAAAATAGTATAATAATATTTAATATTATTTATATAATATGTATAAATGTTATTTTATATAATATATTTATTTTATATACTAAATAAAAATAGATATATACTTATAAAATATAATAATGTTATAAGAATATAAATATACTTAATATAAACCAATACATAACTACTCAAACCAAAATCAAGGAAGTATATATATATAGTTAATTAAAACTTGCATTTATATAAAATAGTGTATATAATAATTACTATTATATATTTATTATATTGTATATATAAATATTATATATATATTTATTGTATATATTAGATAAAATTTATAATATACCAATGTTTAATATTGTATATTAATTAAATAATAGATTTATTGTATATATTAAATAAAAATAAATATATACATATAAGATATAATAATGTTATGAAAAAATAAATATAAAACATTATAATATAATTAAATTACTTAATATCTATAATATTGTTACAATATTATACATATATATTATATTTAAATCATAAATTATTGTAAAAAAGTATAAACCAATCATCAACAAACTTATAAAAAACATAAAATATTACAATTTTACAATATGAGTCATAAGGCCTCCATAAATTCATGTATACATAAGTGATATACTACAACCAAAAGCCATAACAAGCACTATAGATGTATTTAGTCATTTGACCTTTTAATACTAAATCTACCATAGTGGAACATTTAAATATTTGCTTTTTAAATACATTTAAATTGATATATACTTTCATTTTGATATATTAACTTGAATTTTTTTTTAAAAAAAATTAGCAAAATGTTTTATTAAATTGTAAGATGTTTTATTAAAAAAAAAAATTATCTAATTAAATATATATCTTTTTCAAAAATATTTAATTCAATATACGTGTTCTTTTATTAATATATCAAATTGTATAATTTTTTTTAAAATTAGAAAATGATCTATTAAATTGTGAGAAGTTCTTTGCTTTATTTCAAATCAATATTATTTTGTTTTCAAAAAGATGTTTTTTTAAAAATATATGAAATTATTTAATCTTTAAAATTTATAAAGAAATATTGGACAATTGATTATAAACAAACATTGGACAATTGATTTGCACATTTAGCTACCTTACAATGTAATCTTGCAAGTACATTATTTGGTACTAGGAGATGAGTTCAATGAACGGATTTCAAATCCTATGATGTTAACTCATCATGTCCCTAGTTAAAAGTTAGACTACGTACACAAAAGACTTTTAAAGTAAGTTAATGAGGGATCAATTCAATGTATATAATACCAACAAATAATGCATGCTTTTATATTGATTTGTTATTATTTTTTATTAAAAGTGTCCATTAAATTGAAAAAAAAATTGTTATCAATTTTTCCCAAATATACTAAACTATATATTCTTTCAAATATGTAAACAATCATTGAAAAAAAACCAATTTATTTAATTGCATATATATGTTTTCATCAAATTTTAAATTCAATGTATGTGTTTGCAAAATTCTCTCTACATTATTTGAAATCAGTATTATATTTATATTTTTATATATATATATATATATATATATATATATATATATATAGAGAGAGAGAGAGAGAGAGAGAGTTGTATAATCTTTCAAATATATAAGCAATCATTGGACAACTGATTTGATCATTTAACCACCTCAGAATCTATACTTGTAAATGCCTTGTTTGGTACTAAGAGTTGAGTTCAACGGACGAATTTTAAATCCTATGATACTAACTCATCACGTCCCCAATTGGACGTTAGACTACGTACAATTTTTTTTTAAACAAGTTAATGAGGGATCAATGCAATGTATACAATACCAAGTCTAAATTTTTTTAAACAATTATATTTATTCATTTTATTTAATATTAATAATATCTATATTTTTATGTCATTTAAGTTTTTAAATCACATTTGATGTTAATAATATCCATATTCTTATGTGATATTATCTATTTTTTAATCAAATATATTTGATCAACATGGTAATTAGGAGTAAAAAAATGTTATTGTACCAAAAAAGACTCCAAAATGATCTTTGATCGTAAAAAACTATAGAATGAAGATAATTTATATAAAAAACAATTTGTCTTTCATATTGTGAATCAAAAAATGTCATAGGATTTAAAAGTAAGAAAACATATTCAAGAGAGTTTGGTTTAATATATAATACAATTGAATAAACTTTAAGATATGAACCTGAGCATATATTAAGTCGGAATGGAATCTAAGTTCTCAATCTTAGGCCCAAATCTCAATTTCTGAATAGATCAAAAAAGATTCGAAGTGAAATAATTCAAATCAACTTGATTTCTGAGCATAAATGTATAAAAATAAAAAAAATTAAGTCTTATATTGTTCAATTTTTGTTGTGTGATTTTAACTTAAATATTTGCATCAAATATGTTACATGTTTTGTTAGAGAGACAACATAGAGGTAATTTATGATATGTTTTATTCCAACTTGAAATTTTTATTATAATTAATTATTGTACAAATGGTTTGCAATTCATATTTAATAAACTTTATATCTTGTATTTAAAAAAA
The DNA here is from genome assembly GCA_037957365.1 of Torreya grandis. Classification (NCBI taxonomy): domain Eukaryota; kingdom Viridiplantae; phylum Streptophyta; class Pinopsida; order Cupressales; family Taxaceae; genus Torreya; species Torreya grandis. The sequence continues at coordinate 1,590,028 of JARHVA010001205.1, forward strand.
AATAGGTAACAAGTAAAACATTTTTGGATTAATCATTACTACATTTTCAATTTATTTTATAAAGCACCATCCATACAAACTATAAATGCATCAGACATTTTCATCTACCTAATAATTTTCAATCTCAAATAATGGATAGTCATGGAAAAGGAATCAAAATCATCGAACCATCAACGTCAATATCTAGAGGAGAATTCATCCAAGAGATACCTCAAACTACAATTAAAAATTTAAATTCATACATAAATAACTGGACTACTGAGGCTAGAGTATTAGAAAAGGGGATATTACATAATAACATAAACAACAATGGTTTGGGGTGGCTTTTTAGCTTCAACATTGTTAATAGTGAGGGAAATGACATTACTATAACCTCTTTTGGTTAGACAGTGAATATGTACTTTAGTCAGATTAAAGTCAAAAAAATATATGCAATTTCAAATGGCAAATTTAAAATATATCAACAAGAAACATAAAAAATCAAAAAGCCCGTGAGATATCATTCTTAATATGACATTTTCCATTAAACATTACCCTAAAGAAGATTCTACCATCCCATTATTCCAGTTTGAGTTCAAAAAAAATTAACTACATTAAAGATTCAACTTCACATATAAAGATTAACATTACTGGTATTGTTATATCTATTACTGATGCATCTCATTTTAAAATTTCAGATGGAACCTCAGATGTTAAAAGAATATTGATATTGAAAGATAGCTCCAAATGAAACATCTAAGTAACCCTTTGGGGAGGCTTTTATGCTGAAGAGGGGAAATTGCTAGTAGATATATGCACTTCCACACTATAATTGGATCTAGTTCTTTCTATCTAAAAGAGAAAATTCAAATCATATAATGGAAAAATAATAGGCACTAGTTCGGATACATAAATTTTTACCAACCTAGACATCATTAAGGCATATGGCATTAGGGCATGGTTTGAAAATTTTGAGAAAACTGTATAGGAGGAATCAGTTAGTGTAAGACTGACTTAGCATAAAATAATTAGGGAGATCTGTAACTCAGGAGTTGTCAAGGAATCAAATACATTTACATTAGATGCCACAATACTACATATTAAAATGGCAAATTTTTGTTATCATTTTTTCACTGCTCTAATCAACAATAAACAATGTAAAAATAAAATGATTCAAAATAATGATGCATTGTGGCATTGTCTAAAATGCCAAATTAATGTTCAAAACTATGAATATAAGTGCACATTGAATTTTGTATTGGAAGATGCTATAAGAATAATATGTTCCATGACATTTGATGGTGTTTCTACTACATTAATAGGTATCACAACAAAAAACTACAACAAATATCAACATCACTTGATGAGGTTTGGAAAATTAATAGGAAAGTGCTATTTTGTAGGTACCATTTTACAGTTTCAACAAAATCAAAAAATTACAATGACAAAGAACAATTTCAATGTACCATGTTGAATGTAATTAAAGATGAATATACACCAGCATATACATATTTATTTTATATATTTGATGCAGATTAACAGATGTTAACTCTACAACTAATGTAATCAACTATAGCTAGTATTTAGTTGTATGTATGTAATATGTAAATAAAACATATTTTGAAAATCATTTGTTGGAATTATTCAATTTCAAAAAAATTATTCACCATATCATAAGATGATTGATATAACTTTACTTTCTCTGTATTTTACAACAAATTAGATATTCAAATAATTTGTAATCTTCTAAAATGGTGCATTTAAATCTAGGGGTTTGTTTAGAAATTTTAAAATCTTAACTCATGGTTAATTTTGTATTGATATATACGTGGCCAAAGAACATACATATCTAGATAGTATTTATGATATTAAGCAATATGCATGGGAATGTAATGAAAAATGTATTTTCTAATTCCAAATAATTTTAACTACATGAAATAAAGAAATAGACTGTGTAGAATATAGTTAAAAAATACTTGAACAATAACTGATAATGTGAAAATCAAAATAAAAATGAAACAAAACATTAGAAAGTCAAATAGAAGGCATTCCTATATGTATATGGTCAATGACTACATTTTCTAAAAACTCTTCTAATAGTAAGCAATTCCATGAAAAAAGGACATTTAAATAATATACTATTTTCAACTAGTATAAATTTAGCTATACATACCTCTTTTAACAATCTAGTCATTAATGTTTCTATTATGACCACTACAGAACTAATGGGAATTGAACACTCAAATAAAAAGGCATAATTAAATTATGCAATACACAAAGATAAAATAAATGCATATCAACAACTTCAATACCATACAAAAACAATAAATATTTGCCCATAAATTATAGATGAGGGAATTAGAAAACTTCAAAATAAATTCCATGAAAGAATAGATACTCTTTCTGCAATACATCCATGCTCCATTTGCAAAGAATCATATCTAGGCATTTAAATAATGAATTATCATGGTAGCCTTACTTGCTATCAATGTATCAGTGAAACAAATATTAATCAATTTTGTGTAGCGAATAATATGGAACCAAGAATATAGCATAAAATTCTATCTAATCTCACTCAAGTTGAAAAAAATACTCATTACAAGAGCTAATCCAATAATATAGGTGGTTCATGCATGTGGTGGACAATACAAATATAGTGGGCATACTATTAATTTCGCATTAGATATATCTTCTATTGTCAAGCATCTATCATGACAGCCTGCAAACCTTGACATCTTAGTATTAAGAAGAATTGGATTGGAGAATAAACCATATGATTGCTTTGTAATAAAATCATGTGTTACAGAAGCTCTACAGAAAAATGACCGCTACTATGCAGATGTTAAAGTTGACTATAAAGCACTAGATGTTCTACCATTAAGGCCTATTGATACCTCCTCACTCCATCACATCAAAATTGATATTCAAGATATGCTAAATACCAATCATGACCTCAAGGATGAAATAGATGCACTTGTAAATGTATAACACCAGCAAACAACATCATTTGTAGCTTCTCTTCCAAATGTACGAAGACAGGTTGATCGCATAAGAGACTATGTGAACAATAGATCTAATAGAAACCCACTTGAAATTAATTGGATAGATGCCAATAATTCACCTATCAATGAATACAACATCAAGGGGTTATTTTCTATGGGATTTACAACTCTTTTCACAATAGGTATTTGTATACTCCAATAGCCTCATATTAAAAAGATCCAACTACATGAATATGCTTTGCACCTACTCAGATATCAAGATAATTGATTTGGAATCCACCCATACTTTCATTATTTTTTGTTAAACCTAATTAAGCATCATCGAAGCCAAGCAACATCAGAAGTATTTGCAAAGAGAAACATAGAAGACAGCTTGTCACTCACAATTTCAACTTATGAGCATATTTAACATAACTACCTAATGCAAGTATTATAGATCAATTAATGCATTTTGGGTCAACACTTAGATATACACGTGAATTTTAGTTAAAATGCAAAAGCAAATTAATAAATATGATCACATAACTAGGATCACCAAAACTATTCTTTAAATTGAGTGCAATAAACACTATATGCCTAGAACTGCATAGAATCATGCCAAAAGCCTCAAATTATATCCTACATAACACTACCTAGTGGAGAAATCAGATTCTTATTATGAGTCCCCATCTTTCATCTTAATACATGGAAAAAAAGTTTCCAATCTTCTGTGATGAAATTCTTGATAAACATCTTCACAACAAAGACTACTGGTATAGGTATTCCTATTGAACATATTTTTTTTTAAACATTTTATATCTATATATAAAACCTACATTAGGTTAAAATTATTTACTATACTTTTTTTTTACCTAGGTACGAATGGAAACATAGAGGATCCACACACATCCATGGATTCATATGGTTTGAAAATGCACTGAATATGGATACACTACATTGGAAAAATGCAGCTAAGGTTGATTTTGCAATGAAATATTTTGATCAATATGTAACAACATCGAACCCGTGCAATAATGATAGCCTCTAGTAAAGAATCCACCGCTCTAATCTTTATGACCCATGCTTACTCACCACTGATGCAATATTACATAATGATCTTAAAAAATATTATGAGGAACTTATGTTCTAGTGAGCATTCACACTCGCTCATGAGTTAACTTTTATTGGGAGTTGGTTAATTAATTGTTATTTGTCAAATATTTGCACTCCTATTTTATGCATGCAAACATTCCCTAACAACTAAAATTAGTTTCACACAATAAATTATGTGTTGTGCAAAACAAACTATTATGCCTATTTAATAGGTACTCCTATTGCTTAGCTTAGTTAGGGGGAAAGAACTACGGATTATGTATTTTCTTTGAGGAAATAATGGAGATTGACTTGTGCATAGTTTATTCTTTGTGTGTATAATAATTTTTTGAGGGCTATATTCTTTTGTGGTAATGGTCATGCTAGAGAGATCTGTGATAAATGAGAATTATTCTCATTTTCGACATAGTATTAGATCAATCTTTTGTAGCCATTACTCAATCTGGTTAAAGAATAGTTGCAAAAACTATCACATTGCTTTGAAAAATTATTCATTTCTAAGCTGTATAACTCATTGTTGTTGATTCGTACTACTCCTTGTTTTGTCCATGGCCGTACAATCCATATTCCTTCCTAAAGCTTTCCATCCATGATTTGGAATTAGGCAATTTTTTACAAAATTCATTGTATATCAAATATTTGATTATTTAAAACTTTTTATTTTTTGCATCCATGGCGAATTGGCATCAGACTATGGCTATATCTAAACTAAAAAAACAATGTTTTTTTTGGCTCATTCACTCGGGCATAAAACATTTAGTTTCGTACACAACAAGTTACTCCCCCACGGGCCGCCAACCACACTGCTCATTAGTCATTGTTTTAGCACACAACCTGGTCACTCTCTTTCAAACCACCAGTCTCCCTCTTGGCTGTGCCTCCACATGATCGTCCTCCTCTCCAGAAACATATAGTCTACGAGCTTCATACAGATGGAAGTCTCATTGCCTCGGCCACACCCACATTGGCGTCATGGGATTTGATTATTTCAAGCAATTTCTGGTGAGACTGTGAGTAAGCAGGGACATTCACTTAAGTTGTTTTTTTTCTCTTCAGCATACGATGCTGAATATTCTCTTCTATATGATCGCTGGTTCTAATACGACATGGAATGTTTTCTTTCTACTTTATTCACTAATCTCCCTATGGTATTTTATCCGAAGTTGTTATGAGTGGTGGCCTCATAAACTAAGGTGAGTTTATTATTTGGAAGGAACCAAAAAAAACCCCATTAAAATCCATTTTAAATAGATATTCTTATCAATAGATATTCTTATAATTAACTTTTGACTTTATTCATTGCCTAAGTGGTTATTGATGTTTTATAAAACTCCTATTGAAGAGGTCTGATTTTCAACCCCCTTCCACAACATAGTGGGGATTTAATATTTAAAGCGGGGGATATATTTATTTTAAGTGGGGCGAGACTTTTATAGTGGGACATTTTTAAAAAGGAGGCCATTTTAAGTGGCGATTTATTACCAAGGTGGGTTATAATTTTTGTTTACAAAGCCTTGTAATTTTTTGTAAAAAAGATTTTTTTTAAAAGAGAGGCACTTTTATTTTAGGCTCATATTTTTTTACTCTCGGTTATTGAAGATGGAGAGTGAGGTCCGGTCTCACAGGGGGTGAGACCCCCTCATAAAAACACTTCATTTTTTTGTGTGATTTATATATAGGACATATTTGTAGCAGAATCTGATGTCCCATTTTTTTTAGAGTGTTTTTGTATCTTTTTGGCCACGTGTTGTATTTGCAAATGCATATTTTACAGTGATCGATGTCCATTCTGGGGTTCCATTTTTTTCTCATTTGCCTATTTTTTTTCCACTATTCGTTTTTCATGCCTCTAGATATGGATTCTCATGTGATTGTACCCCTTAGTTCCTCCAACTACACCACCTAGAAAACCAAAATGATGTTGCCTTACAGATGAAGGGATTTTGGAGAGTTATTATTGGTGATTTTCACTTTTATACATATGAGGATGATATTATATGGCATGCATCCTTGCAAAAGGAGGCACTTTTGTTTATTCACCTCCATGTTTTTGAGATTTTACTATTTCTCATTCTACATGCCACATCACCCAAGGAAGCATGGGATATTATTTATATATTGTTTGATGAGGTCACTTCACCTCCTCAAGTCCCTCCTTCTCCTTCCTCTCAGAGTGAGGATTCTTTTGTTGGTGACGGTGTTTCTCCACCATCTTCTCCTAGTTATGAGGATGTTGTACCTGATGGTGATTTGCATGAGGACTCTTTGGCGTCTTCATCTTCTCCTATTGGTTCTTGTCCCCTTTCCATTATTAGTGAGGACACATTTTTTGAGGATGAGACACTTATTAGTTGTGGTCATTTAGATGAGGTACCTTCACCTCCTCCACCTACAGTGCACATTCTGATATAGTGGTTGTTGATCCTATTTTTGACTTTGGTATGACTCTGGTAGTACCCTACCAATTCCTAAGCAACCCATTGATTCTATGGCCTCTTTTTTAGCAATTCAAAAAGTAAACAAGAAACTTTTGATGCATAATTCTCTTATATGCTCCCTAATTCATGGAAAAGTTGCCCTCATATGTTCTCTACAGAAGAAACTAGTTGGTATGCCTTCATGTTATGTTATTGAATTTGGTATGCATCCACTTGAAGCACTTTTATAGTGCGATTTACCAAATTTTGAGCAACCCATTGTCCCTATTGTTTCTTTTATTAAAAATGATACTTATGTGCCTACTGTTGTTGCACACTCTACACATCCCACTCTAGTTCCACCTACATATATGCCTGATTCCTTTGAGAAGCATACCACTAGATTTGGCTCATGCATGCTTCATTTCATGGGTCACGCTACCAGACTTGTAGGGCTAAAAAAAATTCCTTATTTAATACTCATTGCTAGGCATTGGGAAGCATTTACAAGGCATTGCTCACCCTATTCAACCTGTTATATGGATTGCTTAACATGGCCTTAGTTATCATGTAGGTGTTTCATCTTCATTGAGATTTGTTGATAAATCTCTATTTTTTGTTCACTCCACTCTTTATGAGGATTATGAGCTACATATGTGCTCTTTTGTAGCTTCACTCAGGCCTAAGAAACTTGAGATTATAGTGGTCAGACATGATCTACCTGAAACTTCTTCACTTGTTGCCTCCCATTCTTCTATCATAGACTTTGCACCAACATATATGCAGGCATCTTCATCCACCATTCATGTTAATTTGAGGTGGATTTTTTATCGTTCTTGGTGGCATAAGAATTATTCTTGGTGAGGACAGTAAAGACATCATTCTTCCACTATTCAACTTCTTCGACTGCAAATTGGTCCTCCTACCTATTGATGCTCCTTTTTATTTGAGCTAAATGATTAGTTAAATGTGTTCTTTTTTAGAATACATCTCTCATTTCATAGATTATGTATTCCACAGATTGATTGCATTATGGAGTTTTTTGCATCACTTAGTATTATTCTTGTAGGGTGGAACTTTTGTTTGTAGTCACACTGAGATTCATGGAGATTTTTTCTTCATTGTGTTCTCCATGATTGAGAACTTTCTTCTTCAGTTGCATGACTATCCCATCATCACTAGGGACATCATTCTTGAGATATTTCATATATGTATCTGATTGTTGGTAGTCTCCTTCTATTTTTTCGTGGAGCTTGTTCTCCTTCTAGAGCGTAGCTAGTCTGGTGTAGCCCAATTTTAGCATTTTAGTATTTTCATAGTGGTATTGGCCCACTCATTCAGATGGTTTTTATATCACTACACCCACTTCAACATTATGGGGGGTGTAGACATACTGCTTTAGGTGTTTTACTCATTGTTAGTACACCATTTTTTCTTTTAGAGGCAATGATTGAGTGCATCTTTTATTCAATGGCCTTCATTTCATTGAGTGCACCTATTAAAGATTGTGCTGATATTTTGAGTCATGCCTCTTCATATGACTTGCAACATATGTTCTCTTCTTCACTCTCACTGTGGTTCTACTAGTTTTTGGGTACCTTGCAATGATATATTTCATCCTTGGTGACTCCTTTTCCCAGTTTTTTGAGAGTAGTATTTTTGACAGAGTTAGCCTTGTATAGAGTACCAATTTCTATTTGACTTGGCATTTATAACAATTCATCATCCATGTATTCTGGTAATATGGATTGGTTACCATAGGGACACTTTATATTTCACTGTGATTTGTATATGGGTACTTGATCAGGCCTAACTACTAGGACCCATTAGTCTCTTTGCTTTCTCTTTTCTTACTCCCTATTTTATGCTTAAAGGAGGGTGTTGGAGTGAGCATTCACACTTGCTCATGAGTTAAGATTTAATGGGAGTTGGTTAATTAATTATCACATGTAGAATATTTGCACACCTATTTTATGCGTGCAAACATTTCATAACAACTAAAATTTGTTTCACACAACAAATTATGTGTTGTATGAAAAAAACTATTAAGCCTATTTAATAGGCACTCCTATTGCTTAGCCTAATCAGGGGGAAAAGAACAATATATTATGTATTATTATTTGAGAAAATAATGGAGACTAACTTGTGCATAGTTTATTCTCTATGTGCATAATATTTATCTGATGGCTATATTTTTTGTGGTAATGGTCATGTAGGAGAGATATGGGATAAATAAAAATTATTCTCATTTATGACAAATTCTAAATCAAGTCCAATGTCACACAAAGTGCAGTGAGTCTACATGCTTGTAAGAAAAAAATGACTTTATAGTGCAGATTTAATGCCCCATGGCCATTACAAGAAAATTCAATCATGTCCATTGACAGTCAAGGCTAAAAGACTTATCTTCCATCATAAAATGATGAAAGAATCAATATCCATAATGTAGGCATGATTTCAATATGGCATGCAAATATAGATTTTCAACCAGTGATTTGTTGGCATGCTATGCTCAAATATATAGCAAAAGTTGAAAGCAAATACTAAAGCTACCTTCATATGTTAACAAGGATATCATCTACAATTGAAGCTGAGAGCATAGTTAGGATTGCATATAGCAAGTTTCTATCAAAAACTATTGTTGACCAAGACATAGGTGTGCAAGAAACATGCCACATGTTTTAAAAGATACTTTTAATAGTTTGTAGTTGGACCTTCACTACCTTATCTATTGGAAAACAAATCTTCAGATGAGTTCTTCAATGTGCATCTACTGATAATAATCTACCATATTTCATCAATGCATATCTAAAATGCCCTTTCATTTTTGATGAAATGCTACTAATTGAGGTTTCCTAAACATGGTATTACAAAAGTAAGAGAAAAATAAGTCAATGGAAAAAGAAATCAAACCAATCAATTGTTCATATATTCCCTCATTTCTCATCCAAGACTACTGTTGAATCACCATTATACGAGGATTTATATTAGACAAATCTCTTACTTTACAAACCATTTTGCAACATTTCAATAGACATTCGATTGAATAAGCTAGACATTATCAAGCATTAGGAAGAAATGAAATATTCTTATAATCCATGGTATACTAGGTAAACACCTACATAAGAAAGTACTAATGTCAAAATAAGCAATGATGAAAGTGATAATGAACAACATATAGAATAAGACATGGAAATGCATAAGTGGGAACAAATATCTCATACACACTCATCTGGAAATGCTGAGCTAGATGACATCGACATGCTTGGACTCCAAGACATTGACAAAATACACAAATAAAATCATTCAGATATTCTACTCAACTTGCACATAAATGCACAACAATTCATAGATTCACAATGTGCAATTCTAAAAGATGCAAACATTGAGTATAGAAACAAACCAATATCATATGAGTTATTAAGAACTCAATCGATAGCCTTCAACATAGTTCACCAACATTCTAAAAAATAACCAAAGGGTACACTGATCTGAATGATTGTACAAGGAATAATAGGGATAGGCAAATCCTAATTCATAAGCATAATCAAGCACACCCTAGATAATATTTCAAGAAGAAACAAGTCTCCCCTACTTCTTTTTGCTCCAACTAGCATTGTAAAATTTAACATAAATGCATTAATAATACATTAAATAGTTCATATCCATATCCAAGAAATGAAAGTGCTGGACAAACAATCATTAGCAACTTTCCAAGAAGAAATGAGACACATTCAATATGTACTAATAGATGAAATGAGTTTTATAGGGCCAAAGATGCTTAGTGAGATAAATACTCGATGGTGTGAAGCATTTCCTCAGCAAAATAATGAAGACTTTAGTGGCTACTCAAGTATACTCATTGGAGATCTAGGACAACTCCTACCTATAAATTAAAATTCAATGTGTGTAGATAAATATTTTGGGCACATAATATGGTGCACATTTGATACAATTGTTACATTAGAAATAAATATATGCCAATAGGGATGCAAATAAATCAAATACGATTCAATAATTTGTTAATTAACATCAGAGATGAAAACCCTAGAGAAGAAGATTGGAATATGCTCATGTCCAAAATAACATCATCCATACCTCTGAAAGAATAGGAAATTTTTAACATCTATACACATTTGTATGCAAAAAATGTATTGGGCATAATGCATAATAAACACATGTTGAAATCACTTAACATTCTAATTTATTTATGCAAAGCCAAAAATTGTAGACAACAAATACATATACTCACAATGACACTCAACTTGAGCTAATTATGCTTCTATGTAAGAAACAAAAAATTATTCTAACATCCAATCTATGGGTTAAATTAGGACTAGTTAATGGAGTTATTGGATAAATTGTAGACATCATTTACAACTCAGATTCAAAGCCATCATTCCTACCCATATATGTAGTTGTTGCATTCAATAACTACTCTAGCCCCCCATGGGATGCAAAGAATCTTACACATATTCCATTTGCTCCTATTACACAAGGTAATCATAGTCAGATGCCTATAAAAATAGAATGGTCACTAACCATACACAAATCACGAGGAATGACACTCAATAAATCAACGATTGACATTGGAGACATTGAGCACCAAGGATTAACATTCACTGCCATATCAAGAGTACATGAAATCAATGACATGTAAATATCTCCTATATTTACCTTTGAATTCTTTGTAAGAATGATTCAGATTAGAAGCTGAAATTACATTCCTAATACATATTTTCCAAGTGTACAAGATTGAGGTGCTATATAGTTCAGAAGTAGTGTCTACACTGTGTTTATATTATGTATCTTTTTTTGCATGTTTTCATTAAGTGAGTCATATGTCCATGCTTTCACTAACAACTAACTTTGTGGTTTATCACATGACAAAAAATAGGGAAAAGGAAGATAGTAAAAAAGTCCCCTTGGAATTTATTTTATATATGCTATGCACATTTGTTTACATATGAGTGAATGGTCCAAATTTGGAATTATTGAGTAATCATTGCATGAGATTAGAAGTTATAAACTTGTTGGCTCCATAGTTTTACTAGGTGAACTAGGGGATAGTGAATCACAATTATATGAGGATTTATATTAGACAAATCTCTTACTTTACAAACCATTCCACAACATTGCAATAGACATTGGATTGAATAAGGTAGACATTATCAAGCATTAGGAAGAAATGAAATATTCTTCTAATTCATGTATATTAGGCAAATACCTACAGAAGAAAGTACGAATGTCAAAAAAGTTAATGATGCAAGTGATAATGAAGAACATATATAATAGGGCATGGAAATGCATGAGTTGGAAAGGATATCTCGTACACACCCATCTGGAAATGCTAAGCTAGATGACATCAACATACTTGGACTCCATGACTTTGACAACAAACATAACTAAAATCATTCAGATATCCTACACAACTTGCACAATAATTCATAGATTCATAATGTGCAATTCCAAAATATGCAAACATTGAGTGCATAAACAAACCAATATCATATGAGTTATCAAGAACTAAATAGATAGCCTTCAACATAGTTCACCAACATGCTCAAAAAGAACCAAAGGGTACACTACTATGAATGATTGTACAAGGAACAATAGGGATATGCAAATCCTACTTCATAAGCATAATCAAGCACACCTTGGATAATCTTTCAGGAAGCAACAAGTCTTCCTTACTTATTTTTTCTCTAATTGACATTGCAAAATTTAACATAAATGCATCAATAATACATTCATCACTTCATATATCCATATCCCAGAAATGAACACACTAGACAGACAATCATTAACAACTTTCTAAGAAGAAATGAGTTTTATAGGAGCACACATGCTCAATAAGATAAATAATCAATCGCGTGAAGCATTTGCTTAGTAAAATAACAAAGACTTTGGTGGCTACTCAATTATACTCATTGGAGACCTAAGACAACTCCCACCTGTAAATTAAAATCCAATGTATGTAGACAGATATTTTGGGCACATAATATGGCACACATTTGATACATTTTTTACATTAGAAACAAATTTATACCAATAGGGATGCACAACAAATCAAATAAAATTTAGGAATTTGTTAACTAATATCAGAGTTGCAAACCCTTGAGAAGAAGATTGGAATATGCTCATGTCCAAAACAACATCATCCATACCTCTAGAAGAATAGGAAATTTTTAACGTTTCTACACATTTATATGCAAAAAATGTATTGGGAATAATTCATAATAAACACATGTTGAAATCACTTAACATGCCAATTTATTTATGTAGAGCCAAAAATGTAGACAACAAATATAGATACTCACAATGACACTCATCTTGAGCTAGTTATGCTTCTATGTAAGAAACAAAAAATCATGCTAACATCCAATCTATGGGTTAAACTAGGATTAGTTAATGGAGCTATTGGATAAATTATAGACAATGTCTACAACTTAGATTTAAAGCCACCATTCCTACCCATATATGCAGTTATTGCATTCAATAACTATTTTGGCCCCCCATGGGATGTAAATAAAATTACACATGTTCTAGTCACTCCTATTATACAAGGTAATCATAGTTAGATGCCTATAAAAATGGAATGGGCACTAACCATACGCAAAGCACAAGGAATGACACTCAATAAATCAACAATTGACATTGGAGACATTGTGTACCAAGGATTAACATTCACTGCCATATCAAGAGTACGTGCAATCAATGACATGTAAATTACTCCCATATTTACCTTTGAATGCTTTGCAATAATGAAAGAAAATAAATATGTAAATCTTTGAAAATCAGAGGAGAAAAGATTGAGAGAACTACCTCTTCCATAAGAACTTTAGCTTTGTAATCAATGTTGTATACAATCAAAATAAAAAGAGAGAGATATTCAAAACTACTATCACATACAATCTTCATCACTCGTAAAAATTATAAAATAAATAAAAATATTAAAATATAAATTATAAGATCTTATGTTAATATAAATTATATAATATATAAATAAATAAAATTTCAAAGTATATAAAAATTATAATAAATATTAAATAACATTTCAACAAAGGTGACCAAAGGAAATGATAATTAAATTAATTGACTTCAAAATAAAAACAATGAGAGAAGAATAATTATAATCCAAATATGAACTAAGTTTATTTTTCCTCCAACTTTTATTGCACCATGGGGCAACTACTAGTTTAAATGTTCCTTGAAATTTTATTTTTGGAAAAAGAACGAAACAAGTTGGTTAAGTCATTGTAAGCATAAATATATGCCTACATTGAATTACACATCATAAAATATTTGAAATATCAATTTTATCTAACATGTACGAAGATAAGGGTTTTAAGTTTTTATGGAAGCATTTCATCTATACTTTGAGGTGTTTATTATCATATTTAGTCTGTATTTTGAGTTGTTTTTAGTCTCAAAGGGGGAGACTATTAGAATTCATTTAGATTTAACCTCTAATTTATCATTGTTTCACTAACCAATGACAATGAAATGTTTTATGTACTGAGAAAGATATGAGAAATTAATGAATGTGATATGCAAGGCATTTAATTGAGATATAAAATAATAGTATTTAATACAATTTGATTATACCAAAAAATGATATGTTATAGGAAACTTCAGCATAATCAATAGAGTGGTAGTAAAGAAAAAGGGATGCATTTAATGCTAGTGCGCCATGCTTGATAATTGTGACATGCATTTAAAGGATTTAGGTTTGTGAACTGTGCATATAATTCTAATTTGAAGTTAGAAAATCTTTCATTTCCTTATTATGTTCTGCATCTCTATTATTATGACTCTTTTTCCTTTCTTCAATTTCATTATGCTCTGCCACTTTGTTATTATAATTATGATTATGATTTTCATGAGCAACCTCCACTTATATTATATCTTGCTCTATAACTCTAATATTATGATTCTCAATTTGTTTCTATTGAACATGTTCACCAACTAGATCTATAGGTTTAATAATATGAATAATTTTGTCAATTTTTGGTATTCCACAATTAAAAGAATTTTTTTGCCCCAACAATGTCCTTCAAAATAATTTTTTATTTCAACATTATCTTAGAGTTTGTCATCTAGGGGATGTTGTGGCTAAAGCTGTAACTATTGAAATGTGTGTAATTTTCTAACTTAAACATCTTGTAGGTGTTTTATTTTATTGAAATGATAAGCATAACACTAGGGGTTCTACTAAAGTTGTTGCATCACATGAACATAGATGTGAGAGTAGGCAACAATTACAGTTCAATTTTATTGCAGGGAATAAATATTATTCTAGAACTTGCAGGTGGTGAGCTGTGACCAAATCAGGGTTTCTACTTAAAGGTCTATGACTCCTCTTCTACCTCTGCTCCCTATCCCTATCCCTGCCCTGTGATATTATTATCAGAGTTATTGCCAGAATCTGGATAATGCGAGTGCAATGGAGATGTGATCACACAAGTTGAAGCAAGTGCACACCACATAGATGCTAAAGCAATTTGAAAATAATACAATAAGAGAAACTACACAAGACAAAATGGAGAAAACCAAAATTTTATTAGCATGAGATGGCCAAAGTGAGGAATACAAATAAGAGAGTACGTAAGTAAATCCTCGACAAAAGGTGGACAAGGCACCCCAAGAATATAATGTAACTCCTCCATGAAAGGTGGTGACAAGGTGCTAAGAATAGAGAAGTAACTCCCATCAAGCAAGTTACTTATGACATTCTTATGACACATCTATGACACACATCTCCACATAAGCTAGCCTATCTCACAAATGTAAGAAAACTCTATGTATGCACAATAAATACAATTTCCCTAATTAATAAATAGGGAGAAATAAAAACCTACACTAATATCCCCCCCCCCATAAGCACAGCGTAGGTGGGCAGTGTGGAAATATAAAATGGGTCGCGGCAACTAGGCCTAATGAGGTACCCATATACAAATAAAATCTCCCATAAGATAGAGAAAAGGAGAAAACCCGTAGGAAAAAACTCCCCCCCAAAAGAGAGACATAAAAGAAAAGAAGAGGCTAAAAGGCCCCCCTAAAGATGATGCTACTGCAGGTGTGGAATGCACCCCAAGAAGAGCTTGTAGATGAATGAACTTACTCTCAGTGAAAAGTTTGATGAAGATGTCTACAACTTGCTCTGAAGATTGGCAAAATATCAAGTCAATGACCTGACTATGAATAAGATCCCAAATGAAATGCATGTGAATCTTTATGTGCTTGGTTCACTGGTGCTGAACCAGAATCTTGAAAATCTGTATGGTACTCTGATTGTCACAATAAATGATGGTGGGCTGCCTAATAGGAATGTCAAACTTAGAAATAAACCCTTGAAGCCAAATAGCCTCAGTAGCTGCATTAACAGCTCCCCTATACTCTACCTCTGTGGATGATATTGCAATAGCATTCTGCTTCTTGCTAGACCAATTTATAGGACCTAAACCTAGAGAGAAACTATAACTAGAAGTGGACTTGCGAGTCTATGAATTTCTAGCCCATTCTGAATTTGTATATCCAACCAAGTTAACCTCTATGCCAAATCTATAGTGAATCCCGTATCTATGTGAACCCTGTATGTAGTGCAAGATCCTCTTAGCTGCTTTCCAATGTAGCTCATGAAGTTCCTGCATGAATCTAGAGACAAGTCCCACTGTATATGATATGTCAACCCTGGTGTGAGTCAAGTAGATGAGACTACCAACAAGTTGGCAATACCGAGTGGCATCAACCAATGGTGAAGAACAATCAGCCTCAAGCTTGACTCTTGATAGAAAGGGAGTTAGAGATGGCTTGTAATCAGCCATGTGAAATTGAGCCAATAAGTCAAGAGCATACTTAGGCTGTGCAAGAGAAATCCCTGAATCTGACTGTGAGATCTCGATGCCAAGGAAGTAGTGCAACAAACCCAAGTCTGTCATGTCAAATCTACCCTTAAGAGATGCCTTCACCACTGTAATAGCTGATGAAGAACTCCTCGTGATCAAAAGGTCATCAGCATATAGAACCAAAATCAAGACTGAATCATCCTACCATAAGAAGTAGACATTGGGATCATAATGGCACTTAGTGAAACCCACTGTGAGAAGGAAGGAATCCATCTTGGCATACCAAGCTCAAGGGGCCTGTTTGAGGCCATAGATAGATTTCTTAGGTCTACATACTAAGGAAGAATCCTGAATAAATCTTGGCAGCTGCTCCATGTAGATCTCCTCCTCTAGGTCTTTGTGAAGAAAGGCACTCTTCACATCCATCTGATGCACATCCCAACCATGTGCTGTGAAAATAGCTAAGGTGAGTCGGATAATAGTCATCTTTGCAATGGGTGCAAAGGTCTCTGAGTAGTCAATGCCTGCCACCTGTGAGAAACCCTTGGTGACCAATCGTGCCTTGTACTTATCAACTGACCCATCTATTGCAAACTTGGTCCAATATATCCACCTACATCGAACCATCTTTCTTCCCTTAGGAAGTGAAGTTAAATCCCAAGTGTGATTTTTTATTAACGAAGAATATTCTTCCTCCATAGCACTATCCCACTCAGGTACCCCTGATGCCTCTCGAAAGGTCTATGGATCTAAAACTGAATCAAAGAAGGCATGTGGATCTCTCTGAAAATCCCTCCTAGTATGTCTGTCATCTGTGGGATCTCCTGCCCAAGTGCCAGCACTCTCAAGTGTCTGTCTAGCCCAAAGTGGCTTGGAATTGGGTGAGTCATGTGCTAAATCCTCATCCTCTGACTGACTAGAGGTGGATGACTCTGCATTATTATCCTCACTATCTAAACTTGAAGAAGAAGAAGATGACTCTAGCTCAAGAACCTGCTATAGCTGATTTGAATCTGATGAGGAATCATCATGAAGAAGTAGATTCGATGAGGGAGAAGAAGTGTCAAGTGTTGAGTCTCTAGAACTCTTCTAAAAATGGACACTTCTCTCGATGAACAACTCATGAGTGGCTGGATCTAGAAGGTGATATCCCTTAATACCATCCAGATATCCTACAAAGATGTAAGGCTTGGACTGATGTTCAATAGCTTTGCATTTTTTCTAGGGAATGCGGGCCATGGCTGGGGATCTGAAAACTCTAAGGTGCTCAACATAAGGTTTCCTTTTATGCCAAGCTTCAAAGGGTGTTATCCCTTTCAAAGCTTTGTGAGGAACCCTATTTTGAATGTAGCAAGCACAATTGATGGCTTCAGCCCAGTACTGTGGTGCTAAGGATTTGGAGTGAATCATATAGCTGCCCATCTCTTTCAAGAACCTATTCTTGCATTCTGCAACACCATTCTGTGAAGGACTGTAAGTGACTGTGTGCTGTAAATCAATCCCCTCTGTAGTGCAAAACTGCTCAAATTTGATGCTAACATACTCCCCTCCATTATCAGTTCGAAGAACCTTGATGGATTTCTCACTCTATTTCTCAACAAGAGTCTTGAAGTCTAGAAAAATTTTAAACACTTTAGACTTTTGTTTGAGAAAATATATCCAAGTGTACCTAGAGAAATTATCAATGAAAGTGAGGATGTACTTGGCCCTTGTGAAAGATGGTTTGGGAAAGGGTCCTGATACATCACTATGGACTAACTCCAAAGGTTGTGAAGCCCTCCAAACTTTGCCTTTGTCAAATTTTGCTTCGAGATGCTTCCCAAGGGAGCACCCCTTGCAAAGTCCTTTTGAGAATTAGACACGAGGCAAGCCAATGACCATGTCATGTTTGCAAAGTTGCTCAAGGTAGCAGTAGTTAAGGTGGCCAAACCGCTCATGCCACAATTTGATAACTCCATCTAAATGAGTTAGCAATGTTGTTGGAGAAGAATCTGATGCAAAATGTGAGAAGGTGTATAACTTGGCTTGGTGATTTGCCCTACCCATTGCCACTGTAGTATCACTATGCAACTCCCTGATAGACACTGAATCTGGTGAAAACTCAACTCTCATTCCCTAACAAATGTGAGTGATTTGGTACACTGATAGGAGATTGGTTGAAAGAGAAGGAACACTTAAACATTATTGAATGTTCCTCCTTCCACTTCAACTGACCCTCTCCGTGCAACAGAAACTAAAGTGTCATCACCCAAACTAATTGAAGTCGTGATACAAGGCTCTGAAGATGAAAACTCAACTAGTGAAGAGCCCATGTGGTGAGAAGCACCAGAGTCGATGATCCATGAAGATGTGGAAGCTACTGTAGCTACAAGGGCCTTGCGCTTTTCTTTCTCCTTACCCTTGCCTTTTGCTTTAGTAGAATCTTGGGTAGAGGAATTCTGCTTGATGGACTCAGGAACACCTATGTTGTTCTTCTCTAGAAGATGAGTTAGGTGATCTATTTGTTTCTTCATGCATTTTTATTTCATAATGCCCTGTCTTTTTACAATAGGCACACTTAACCTTCTCCTTCTTTGATTTAGCATTGGAGGATGAAGACTCAGTGTTGTTTTTGGCAGGATTGTTGTTTTCTTTCATCTTCTCTTGGTCCTTGTTCTTTTTTTTCTTCTCCTTTGTTGAAGTCTTATTCTTACCATTTCCATATTTCAAGGCTTGGGGTTGGGTAGACTTCATTGTGCCTATCTGAATTAGCTTATCTTGCTCCCTATTCAAGTTGGCAATGAATGAATTCAAAGAAGGCATTTTCCATGTAGTGCCAAGGGCACTGTGGCATGGAAAGTGGATACAAAGACTGAATAGCTTGGACCTAACTTTCCAAGAATAGAAAGAATAAGTTGATCATCTTTATTCTCTATCTCGTATTCTTTCAATTGCAATCTAAGGGCCTTAAACTTAGTGAAGAAGTCCTCTAGGGTGTCAAAGTTGCTAGGACTTAGACTTATGAGTTCGTTTTCGAGCTCATGACCTCTCATCTCATCAAGCTTCCCAAATATCTTTTCTAAGGTGTCCCATATGTCATTAGGAGTTTGGGAGGATTCTAAATGAAAGAGAAGTTTGGGAGACACAAACAAGCTCAGTAATCCATAAGCTTCATCACTACGGTTGTACCACTTGACCTTTTCAGCATCTGTGTTGGGTTCAACTTCTGTACCCATGGTGATCCTATACAACCCTTTGCTTCTAAGAATGATTGAAATTTTAACTTTCCATTCAAGAGAGTTGAAGGGTGTTAAGAGCTTAAGTTGAAAAGAATCCATTTTTTTAGCTAAATTTAGGTGAAGTTGTGTTGATTACAAGTTGTGAATGTATGCAGAAAAGAGAATGAAAGCAAGTTGTGAAAGGCAATCACCCCCCCCCCCCCCCCCGAAATATTGAGCCCCCCCCAAATATGCAAGTGAAAACTTAAAAGATGTCAGACTCATCTGAAAATGCGTCTTAGAGCAATCATTGCAAGACTAAAGCAAATAGGACGTCGGACTCAACCAAAAATGCGTCCCAAGAGACCCAAATTTTTGGCACTTTATAAACTAGTGCATTTTTGAAAAATAACAAGTCTACACTATGGATAATTGATTTACAAGCACTTATGTAAAAAATAGCACCCAAAATCAAGCTACCGTTTGCAAGATTTTAAAGTTACAATTTTTCTGTAAACTAGTGTTTTTGCAAAAAAAACACTAAAACATTAAAAAAATTCCGGTTATGGGGAGAGAAAGTGGCCTTCCAACCACTCGTTGGATTCAGCACATAATGAGGAATCCAAAGGAGGTTTGTGTGAGGGGGAATTGGCCTCCCGCCAACCCGGGTCTCACCCTTCATCTTCATAGGTCGAAAATATGAGTTTTAATTGAAAATCCCCAAAATTAAAAAATTGTGTAAAAAATTAAATTCTCAATCAAATTGACTGATTTTTATTTTAACAAGTCAATTTTAACTAAAAATAATGAAGCAAAGATAGTTTTGAAGGATGCCACGTGTCCAAGGGATGCCAAATATGATGCCAAGTAGGAAGGGGCGCCAAAATAACAGTCCAAAATTTTATCTTGCAGAAAAGACAAGAAAAAATAAATGCAGACCTGTGCTGGACCGTACGGCCTGCTATAGAAAGGACTGCTGCTGCTTGGCACCTTGTTGGAGCTGACTGTGGCATGGCAGAATAGAAAGCTAGAAGCTAGGCGCAGCAAACAAGAATAAACCAGAAGCAAGGCACAAAAAACTAGGCACAACAAACAAAAAAAGATCAAAATCAAGGTGCAGAAGTGTCACCAAACAAAATACAATCCCGATTTGCTGACTTCCTAGATGTTGGACCCCGTACGGCTTATGGCTTGGCTGTAGACTGCTGTTGGAAGGTGCAGACCAAGTTTTTGGACAGCAAACAAAGCAAGTGGCATCCCAAAAGAAAGGCACAGTTCTGATTTTTTTTGCAAAAAACAAACAAATAGTAGACCTGGGCACCATACAAATGACTACTTGCTACTTCTTTTGCTGTTGAATGCTGCTCCTGAAGTGAAGACACCAAGACACCCAAAGTCAAGGATTTTTGAGGAAACTAACCAAAATTGATATATTTTTTATTTTATTTTATACCAAATCTAGAATAAAAAAATAAAGAGAACTCTACTCCTCTTGATTTCAAAATAAGCTAAAATCATAATCACACACAAGATTACCGTTCTCGCTCTGATACCATATCGGAGTTGTTGCCAGAATCTAGATAATGCGAGTGCAATGGAGATGTGATCACACAAGTTGAAGCAAGTGCACATCACATAGATGCTAAAGCAATTTGAAAATAATACAATAAGACAAATTGCACAAGACAAAATAGAGAAAACCAAAATTTGATTAGCATGAGATGGCCAAAGTGAGGAATACAAATATGAGAGTACATAAGTAACTCCTCCACAAAACGTGGACAAGGCACCCCAAGAATAGAATGTAACTCCTCCATGAAAAGTGGTGACAAGGTGCTAAGAATAGAGAAGTAACTCCCATCAAGGGAGTTACTTATGACATTCTTATGCACATCTATGACACACACCTCCACATAAGCTAGCCTATACCAAAAATGTAAGAAAACTCCATGTATGCACAAGAAATACAATTTCTCTAATTAATAAATAGGGAAAAATAAAAACCTACACTAATAATTATTTAATATTTTGGATTTATGGATATGTATTTATTTATTCTTTGTTCACCATTGGCAAGTTTGTCTACAAATACATGCTTGAAATATCTAATGCCATTTAGTGGATTTTAAATCTATGGACAGGCATGTTTTTAGGCTCTAATAGTAATTTTTTATAAAGGGCATTTTTAGGCATCAATATATAACATTACCTCAAATATCTAAGCTAGTTTAGGTCACTCTTTAATTGTATCTTGTACTATTTTTAATTCATCACAATATCATTCCACTCTATCATATATGTGTGTTTTTGCACAAATGAGTGTGTTAATTTATATGCTTACATATATATACACATATACACACCTACACTCACACTTTGTATATCTTTTTTTGACCATATGTACAATTTGGTTTCTTCAAAGTACAACAATGTATAGTAGTCATCTGCCTAAAAAAAATATATGACTGCTTTGGATCCATCTTTAAGGGAGTGAGATCTAAAATGTCTGAACATAGAGTTTCTAAGTAGATATATTTAGAAAATAATTTTTCAATGTAATTTTAATTTCAAATTTTTAGAGTGAACTAAAACTGAAGAATTAATGATTAACTAGTAAATAAATTAGATTTTCAGAAATCCACATTTGGGCATTTTTTATTTTCTAAAAATGCTAGTACTAGAAAAGAATAACAACCTTTCTAGAAAGTCTAAAATATCCAGAAGAAATAAATATTCATCCATAAAAGATTGAAACTAATTTTCCTCATCGAAATCCAACCTAAGTCAGGATTTTTATCTAATACCGACATTGTTAATTGTTTGTGTTTAGGAATAGTATCTTGGTCTGTTATGGTCAGTTTTATGGTCTTCACAAACCCAATTTTGTAAATGATCTAATCATGATGGTACATAGTAGTGATACCTATATGTAGGCTCCTAGTTGTTATATTGGACAAGCTGACAGTTGGCCATAGTTTTCCTGAAGGTTATCATATATATAATGGTTTGCCTGTTATCATAGAAAATATTCTTTTTTATTTTTATTTTAAAAATATTAGTTATGAATATAACAATTATGTATTGAGTGACCATTTGATTGGTGAGTGGCATCACTGTAGACAAGACAAGGATTGGGAAGAAATATTTAGCCATCTAAGAATGGAACTCACTTGATCCAAACTCAATTTGGGGTGTTGTCTAATTCCAATATTCTTATGAAGATGTCATTAATGCATTAGCCAACCACTTAAATTGGTGTAGTGGCATTTATGGTAGACAAGATAACCATCTAATAAATGCAATAACCATGGGTTTTACTAACCCCATTACTTGAGATATTTAGACATACCCATTTTTTGGATGTGATTTCTAGTGCCAACCAAATCCTTATCCAGATTCACTATTTGTCTTACTAGATTAGTATGGGAAATGCATAATCATGGTAGAGGAAAAGGTTATTGTTTCTTAGATATTTTTCAAAATATTTTTCTTGATGATCTTTCCCCCCTTGTGTCAGCCTTCATTGTAGGGGATCAAGGTGCAAAAAATAAGAAGCCTTAACACATAAATATCATTGTTACAAGAACTCTCAAATAGATTGATTTTCTACATTTTTATCCTTGAATTTTTTTAGTTTTTAACATTTAGGTATGCATTTGAATCCATATTTCTTCAATAGATGCTCATTAAATTACTATTATTGTGCCTTAATAAAATTGTGCTAGACTTTTGGTTTACGGGATCTCATATGCTACCAATGAAGGGTTAGTCGATTATGTTTGTCGAGAGGGAAATCCTGAGTAAAAGCCTCACTACCTTCAAAACCATGTGTATTATTATAAATTATAATCAAATTACTAGATAATTTTAAGCCTTGAGACTCACTAACCCAATATAAAAAATCTTTTATTATTTTAATTAGATGGATTTTTCTATATTGGTTAAACTAAATTTGTTTAAACTCAATCTACAACTATTTATGAGTTGCATGGAACTATTAAGAGGACTTATGTATTATGTCATGGTCCTATTTTTTTTCACAACTATGTTTTTATGACAGTCAGTCATCATAATGGTTTCTTTGGCAATGATCTGTGGAGGGGATGGTATTGTTCTTACCCTATTGAATATTTTTGAATTTTCTTTATAGCAGTTGTGAAGGTGGATAGAATATGTAACACTCCCAAAGAGAAATGGCGATTATTGCATGCTGAATAATATATCTGCTATACATGAAGCTTTTGTATTTACAATATGTGTACTTAGATCCATGTATCTTTGCATTGTATTGGAAATGTATTTTACTTGTAAACTATAATTATTGGATCTTGCATTTGAATTTGTAAGACTTTTTAAATTTATTTTACATCTATTTTTAAAGGTGTTATATGTCTAAAAACCTTGGCATATTTTTGCCAAGCAATCATGCTTACAGCTCTAGATTAATGAAAGAGGATTATTGCCAAAGACTTTGGTTTGGCCTTTTGGATGGGGACCCATGTACTTGCACATTAAAAAGGCTAAAATTCGGAAAGATTAAGCTTTTCCTTGAGTTAAAATTTGAGGAAGCACATAAGTAAAATTATATATATATATATATATATATATATATATATATATATATATATATATAACGTGAAAAAGTTGCCTTGTTCATGCAAGGGGAATCCCATACACCATACTTGGTGTGTTGGCTAGTCCAACACCCTAAAATCTCCTTTACCTTTTTATCTTTATAATAATTCTTGTATTATGCTACTACTTTTGTCATTTGGATATTATTGAATCCCATTACTAAGATTTCTCTACTAATCTAGGGCTCAGACCTCCTAATGGAGATCTTTGATCTTTATTCTAGTAGAACGTAATTTATCAAATGCTAGCAAGTATAGCTGATATTATGGGAAGAAGGTTTGGAGGACTTAAGCTTCCTTATAATCATGAAAAGATCTATGCTAGAAGTATATCTATGTTTATGTTTGGATTCCTGATTTCCCTTGTGTAAGTTGTAGACTAGTTGTACATTTATGGAGCTCTAGAATTTTCATTATTGATCTACTGAAATAATTAGCTAATAAAGGGGATGAGAATATATCTTATTTATATATTCATGTGAAAATGATTTCAATTCTTTGATTTCCACACCTTATGAATCTATAAATATTATCACATGTTTTCTCTAGTACTTAAACTAGGAATGTCATATGCATTACGGTTGTTAACATGATGGATTAATTTGTAGGGTTATAATTTATTTATATGCATTTGGATTCATTTAGTTAAACTAGAAGTCTGCAGTCCAAAATGTTGTAATGATGATATAAATGGCAGCAATAATTATTGAATCTCTACCTAGAACACAGTTCTTAGATGACAATATCTCAGTTCCTATAACAATCATGCTAGTTGGGCTTTGGATATTTCCAATTTAATGCTTATTAAAGGTTCTACTGATAGTTGGATAGATTTGGATTGATGAAATTCTAAGAATTCCATCAAAATAAATTGATTCCATTTGTACATAGGATTTTGATTTACCTTAAGTTTATCCAAGTCCATGCAAAGGGATTTGAACTCTACTAGGGATCATACATTTGAGACTGTTATAAATGTTATTCATTATATCTATTTCCAAACCTTAACGTTGTCCATTCACTAAAGCTATTGCCCCATAGGGAGTTCCAACTTTTTTCCCCTTGTTATCATATTTTCATAGTTTGAACTTGCCCATCTTGATTAATAATTATTTGACCTGACAAAAACCAAATTTAAGTCTGTCTATTTGATGGTGCCAAACTATATAGATGGTCTTGAGTTGAAAGCATGTTAACAGATTAGATTTTTATGCTAAATTTTTATGAATAAAATTTGTGGAATTTACAAATATGAGAGAAAAGTGACATGTCATTTCAAATGAAATTATTTTATAAATTAATAATATATTATACATATGATAATATTTATTAAATATATATTTATTTTTTATTTTTATAAGAAGTTTATAAGTTTATTTTATGTTTTTCTAAGAAATGTATCAAAAATATTACCCACCATTTAAATATATGAAAATATTAATGCACTATAAAATAGATTTTCAGTTGTGTTCTGTGTTAGAAATTGGGAAACATATCTCTGATCCTGCATGGATGCTACCTGTTTCTATGCAAAATTGCTTTCTACATTCAAAGAAGAAATAAGAAACTGAAATAAATGGTTAAGGCTAGAAGTACCTGATAAAGTCGTGCGCACCGAAATCAGACGTTGGAAGATTCTCCTCTTTGGCTGTGGAGGAATGACACCTGCGAAAAAGAAACTAAAACACGAGAAGACGTTAGTCAAAGATATGGTGGGTTGTCAAGCGAACGCCCGATCCCGGAAGTACGAAGACTCCCTAGAAGGATATCAACCCACTGATAAAAAAGAGCATAATATTGAACGAAAGTAGATGATAATGATAGAAATAAATGACAGAAAAATAAAAGGTGTACATGATAAGCGGCACTGTTCTGCACAGTCGCCGGCATCGGTCTCTGTGATGCCGGCGTCGGTTAGGGAAGGTGCCGACGTCGGTCAAGGTGCCGTCATCGATCGGGGCAGTGACCGGCGTCGGTAGGGGCAGGTTCTGGGAAACGGTTCGGGACAGGTTCTGAGAGAGTCGGGTAGGTTCAGGGAGAGTCTGGGGGGTTTGAACAGAGTCGGGATAGGTCTGAACAGTCGGGACAAGGTCTGATATGGTCAGGGTAGGGTTTGATAAAGACAAGGACGAAGTTTAGACAGAGTCGAGACAGGGTTTGATAAGGACAGGGACGAGGTTTAAACAGAGTCTGAGGAGTTTGAACAGTTGGGAAGACAGAAAATAAATAATAACTAAGAAATAAAATGAAATAAACAGAATAAAGACTTACTTGGTAGAAGACCCGATGAAAGCCGTGGTGTGCAGATTAGTTGATGTCGTAGTGTCGATGATTGCTCGGAGTTCGCAGGTTCGTGGAGAAATTCGCAGGTTGGTTGCTCAGCGTTCGGTTGATCAGCGTTCTGGGATTGGATTCGAATGGCTGGCGGAGGTTGATGAAGGCGGGGGATGGGGACGGTTCCAGAAACGGTTCGTCAACCGTTTCGGGAAACCGAATGGTAACTGATAACGGTAAAGGGGAAGGTGACCGACGTCGGCAGGATTGCCGACGTCGGCCGATAGGTGACCGACGTCGGCGACATCGGTCGGGTAAAGACCGACGTCGGCAGATGCATAATGGGGATGGAGTCTAGCTTTCGCTCTGTGCTCCTCTTTACATGCTGCCAGGGTCAAGGTTAGTGAAACAAGTGATCGGCAAGGGTTCAATAGGCGAAGAAGAAAGAAGACGAGGAATGACCAGGGGAGTCGACACGATTTCGGTGTCTACATTTGCCCCTTTTTGTCTTGTTGGTTGTTCTGGACAAACTGCAAGACAAAAATAGGAGTGAGTGCCCCAGGTGAGGGATAAGGTTGATTTCGTCTTGTTGGTTGTTCGAATGAACTGCAAGACAAAATAGGAAGCAAAATGCCCCGAGTAAGGATGAGGTATTCCCCCTCAAAGCAGGAATCGAGGGAAGGGAACCGGGAATCGGGTGCTGATTTGATAAAGAGCGGATGAAAAAGGGGTGAGGGTGAACGCTGCAAAGGTCGTGATTGCGCGCATACCACTGCACGAGATGGTCAGGTCAAAGTGTCGCAGGTCAAGGATCGAGGAGTGCCAAAATTGAAGTAACCGGGCCCCAGCATTTAGTCATCTGCTGATCGGGTCACTCAATCCAAGCTGAAGCTCCAAATGGGTCGTCGCGTTTCAGGTATCCCGGGCTCAGGAAGTGCTCCTAGAAACGCGAAAAAGTCACAAGTAGTGCGGATCAACCGGTGTGCGATCCTATACTTGTGAGGGTCCAAAAAGGTCTGCGCACAATTCTGCTAACCAGTCATGAGGTAGCATACATGCAAAAACAACCAAGGCAACAACGTCTTGGAAGTGGTCGAGGGCGGAGGAGATAGGTATGATCTCCAATGGTTGGTGGTCGATGGATGGATGAATGGACGAAAGGATGCGGCCGAGCTAACCCCAAAAGACCCCATGTCAACTGAGTGCTGCCTACATAGCCCTGGTGATAGGGCCTCAGGCCGATGTAGTTCTCCCTAGAAGGGAGGGAGGGTCAAAGGGATAAAATGGGTGGTGGTCAAGGACAAGATTATGGTTAAAAGAAGGAAAGAAGGGTTGTCCATCAGAGAGACGGACAAATGAGAATGGTCGAGCTAACCTCAGAAGACCCCATGTCAACTGAGTGCTGCCTACATAGCCCTGGTGATAGGGCCTCAGACCAATGTAGTTCAGACAAAGGGTCCGAGTGGTAGACAGGTGGTTAAAATGGTTGATAGATTGGTCGATGATTGGATGAAATGATGAGGAAAAAAAAGATGTTGCAGCCTTTTCCAAATGGTGTATTCTGCAACATTGGTTGACGGGTTTTTCATCCCTAGCAATATTCCATATTCGTGATGGATGTATGCTAAAAATGAATTGAGGTCTATTTATGCTTCAGCA
The DNA here is from genome assembly GCA_037957365.1 of Torreya grandis. Taxonomy (NCBI): domain Eukaryota; kingdom Viridiplantae; phylum Streptophyta; class Pinopsida; order Cupressales; family Taxaceae; genus Torreya; species Torreya grandis. The sequence continues at coordinate 1,618,130 of JARHVA010001205.1, forward strand.
AGTATTGGTTTATGCTTAACATAAATTGGGTCGAGTCGATAGTTTCCATGTGTATTGGTGTCCATAGAAACTAGGGTGAATAGGCTAGGTCAGAATGATGGTCTGAAAAGAGAGTTGAGCTGAGTCGATTGACAAGTGATGAAGGTGAATGTGACCAAAGTGCAGAAGAAGTGAAAAGCATATTGCTCTTTCATTGACAAGGACCAAAAAGGAAGCATAGATAGGGGGTTATGAGAACCAAGAGCCCCATTCATGCGTGACGTCGTTGACCGTGGTTATGTTAGAGCGGTAATCGAATCACTTAGACATTAAAGTGAGCTCGAAGTCCCTTGAGCGGGTGAAAGGAGGAGGAAGGAGGGTAACCCGTTTTAAGAGCAGAGATAACTTTGCCCCTTTTTATAGGAGACCCTGAGACAACTACAAGTCAAGTCTGTGACTCGTTTTTTTTTTTTTTTTTTTTTTTTTTTTTTTTGCGCAGACTGATCAATGCGGGAAGCCTGCAGAGAGATGTCATTTGTTGTAGTGGTCAGGTTGTGAAGCTAATCGATGCGGGAAGCTTCTAAAATAATGCTGTTTATTGCCAGAGTAGTCATAGCCATCCTTCGAGGGAGTGGTCTAGATTTTTGTTTAATAAAAAGGCTTTTGAATAGCTGTCCTTCGAGGGAGCAGTCTATTTATTACAGCAATGATAGTACAGCTGTCCTTCGAGGGAGCAGTCTCCTTTTTTTTTTTTTTTTTTTTTTTTTTTTTTAGATATAGATATAGTGACCATGGATATGTTTTGACATCTTGATTTTTTTTGACAGAAATGTGAGTCATGGACAAGATTATAGAAGGTCAAGGGCTCCCTTTTATGAGGACAAAGCATCCATACCGCATAAAAGGGTTATAGGAATTGTTAAGAGGAATAGGGTTGAAAGGAAGTAGGACTAAGAGGACGGGGATTGCTCAAGGGACGAGCTCAAGTTAAGTGTCAAGTGGACGAATACTCGACTAGCAGTAGAACGGTCGCAGATGCAACGCATTAAGAGGCTCAGGTTCTGGGCATCCATCAAGAGAAGACAGACGGTAAGTCCCTGATCCATACTTGTGCGTGATAATAAAAGGTCCGAGCCAATTAGGAGCAAACTTGCCTCGTTTACTTCGCTCCATATTGGTCACGTGTTGATTCTCTTTGAGGACGAAGTCTCCGATGTTGAAATCTCATTCTCGCAGATTTTTGTCATAGGTGTGTTTGATGCGACGTTGATAGACATGGAGATGATTAAGGGCAGCAAGACGGTGTTCGTCAAGTAACTCAAGTTGAGCTAAGCGATCTTGACGAAAGTCATCGTTGGAGAGAATGTCATGTAGAGAAATGCGGAGAGACGGGATCTGTACTTCGAGAGGTAAGACAGCCTCTGTTCCGTACACAAGAGAAAAAGGGGTAGCACCCGTAGAGGTTCGGATGCTAGTGCGGTAAGCCCACAAAGCGAAGGGAATGTGAATGTGCCAATTCTTGCCTGTGTCACTAACCACTTTCATGAGAATTTTGGTGAGAATTTTGTTGGAAGCCTCGGCCTGCCCATTTGCTTGTAGGTAGTAAGGCGAAGAGAAACTGAGTTTGATGCCGAAGGAGTCGCATAGCTTTTGGACAGTTTTGTTTTTAAAGGACTTGCCATTATCGGTGATGATTTTATGAGGGACACCGAAACGACAGATGATGTGAGTGTTGATGAAGTCGACGATCTTGTCGGCTTTTGTGGAGACGAGAGGAATGGCTTCCACCCACTTGGTGAAATATTCAGTGGCTGTGATGATGGATTGATGACGAAGAGACGAATGAGGATTAATCTCACCGATGAGATCTAAACCCCATTGAGAAAAAGGCCAGAAATCCTGAGCAACTTGTAAGGCGTGACTGGGGAGATGAAGCAAGTTAGAGTGCTGCTGACACTTGATGCAACGCCGAACATAATCGCTACAGTCTTGATGAAGGGTAGGCCAATAATAGCCCAGACAAAGGATGCGCTTGGCAACCGAATTTCCACTGAAATGTCCGCCACAAATTCCGTCGTGGACTTGTTGAATGGCTTGAGATGCTTCAGTGGAGGTGAGACAGCGAAGAAGGAGGCCGTCGAAGCCTCGCTTATAGAGAAGACCCCCTAGCATGGTATAGCGAGCAGTACGCTTGATAAAAGCTCGTCGTGCATTACTAGAGAGGTTGGGAGGAATGATAGAGAGAGATAAGAAGTCCACAAGTTGCTTATACCAAGCATCTTGTGGGCTTGGGTCTATAGTGTTGACATGATGAATGTGAGGAGAGATATATGAAGGTAACGGCACACGATGCACCGTGACAAAAAGTCTGGATGCAGATGAGGAAGATGGGATATGGGAAGCAAGAGAAGCCATAGTGTCAGCAAACTTGTTCGTGGATCGAGGAACAGTCTGCAAGAGGAAATGGTCGAAAGATGCAAGGAGAATGTCAGCACGATTTTTATACCTTTGCAAAATTTCATTTTTACAGAGGTATGAACCGTTAACCTGATTGACGACGAGCTGCGAGTCGCCGAAGATGTTGATGGACTTGATGCTGAGAGAGAGGGCGGTCTGAAGTCCCAAAATTAAGGCCTCGTATTCGGCCATATTATTGGTACAATCAAAGTCGAGTTTAAAAGACAGAGGCATGGGCTCCCCTTCGAGTGGGATGAGAATGACCCCGGCACCTCCACCTAGTTGACATTTGGACCCGTCAAAGAATATAGTCATCTGATAGGTGGTGTCGTCGGAGGAAAGCGCAGCGATAGACTCGTCAGGGAATTCACACTGCGAAGGTTGAGTGTCAGGGAGAGGGGCATCGGCTAGTTGATCAGCGATGGTTTGCCCCTTGATAGATTTCTGCTGGATGAATTCGAGATCGAACTCAGCAAGCAGCATGAGCCACCGAGCCATACGTTGATTCTGATATGGCTTGGAGTGCATATATTTGAGAGGGTCGGTGTGGGTGATGACAAAGGTTTTGTGACTGAGAAGATAGTGACGAAGCTTAGTAGCAGCAAAGACTAACGCCAAATAGAGTTTCTCGATATGGGTATACCGAGTTTCATAGTCGACTAGTGTGCGGCTGATATAATAAACGGCTTGCTCACGGTGATGCTCGTCTCGGTGCGCGATCATGGCACCTAACGAATGGTGAGTGGCTGAGATATAAAGGTAGAAGGGTTGGTCATCTTTAGGTGGAATGAGAACTGGTGGAGAGACCAGATAGCGTTTTAAGGCTTCAAAAGCCTCTTGACAGTCCTTATCCCATGTAAAAATGACGTCCTTCTTAAGGAGATGATGAAAGGGTTGGCAGCGGTCAGAAAGCTGCGAGATGAAACGGCGAATGGACTGGAGCTTGCCTTGCAAACTGCGAAGCTGCTTGAGATTGGTCGGGGGAGGCATTTCGAGGATAGCGCGAATCTTGGCGGGATCTATCTCGATGCCACGGAAGGAAACGATGAAGCTGAGAAGCTTGCCAGAGAGGACCCCAAAAATACATTTCTTGGGGTTAAGACGGACATTGTACTGAAGAAGACGAGAAAAGATGATGTTGAGAATGGTCAGATGGTCGCGGCGAAATTTGGATTTGCCGAGAAGGTCATCCACATAGTCCTCCATGATTTTGTGGAGGAGATCGTGGAAAATGTAGGTCATGGCACGCTGATAAGTGGCGCCTGCGTTCTTCAAGCCAAAAGGCATGACTCGATAGCAGAAAGTCCCCCATGGGGTGATAAAAGTAGTCTTGTGCTGATCTTCCGGAGCGATCAGGATTTGATTGTATCCTGAAAACCCGTCCATAAGAGATAGCATCTCATGGCCGGCCGTAAGATCAACAAGCTGGTCGATGTTAGGAAGAGGAAAGTCGTCTTTAGGACAGGCTAGATTAAGGTCACGATAGTCTGTGCAGATCTGAATCCCCCCAGTTGCCTTGGTGACTGGGACGATGTTAGAGACCCACTGTGGATAATCGATAGGTTGGATGAAGGAGACAGAAAGGAGATGCTGAAGCTCCTCCTTGACAAGGAGGGCAACGCGAGGATGCATCTTTCGAAGCTTTTGCCTGACAGGCTTAGCCTCTGGTTTGGTGACAATGTTATGGGTAACGATGGTGGGGTCGATGCCAGGCATATCACTGTAAGTCCAGGCAAAGGCCTTGCTATGGTCGGAGAGGAACTGGGTATAGTCAAGCTGCTCCTGAGCGTCTAAAGATTGGCCAATCTTTAAGACATGAGGAACATCAGAAGAAGGAAGGTTGATGTCAATGGTTGATTCATTTAACATAACCTGGGTCTCAGAAGGGAGGGAGCGCTGGATGAAAGAATCATCAGCGCCCATGTAGGAAAGAATGGCGTCATCGTCAACGCAGTGAACAGTGTGGATGGTTGCCGACTCATCTTCGATCATGGTGGGAAGAATGAGAGGGAGAGACTTGGATACCCCATTGAGCTGATAAGTCAAGGGGTCCAGGCGAATGGTGTTTATGGAAAAAAAAAAAAAAAAAAAAAAAAACTAGGAGGAATGGAAACCACTGACTCCGTAGGTGAAGGTGGCGAAATAGGCGAGTGTGGAGGAGATTGGTCAAGGATTGGTTCAGGATAAAGGTCTACAGGGTCTTGAGTAGGGTCGTGATATCCCAGACCATACCGTTTCTTGGCGTCGTCATCATTGAGCGGTTGGATAGGCTGATGGGAGCCCTGCTCATAGCGTCCGAAACCAAAACCCTTCCATGCACATCTGTAAAGGTAAGTATGTGCAAAGGCGGGGTTGCCAAGAAATGAGAAATCTGATGTGAAAGGTTGAGGTGAAGAAAGAGGATTACCGTCAGTAGGAGCTTGATTAAGCCCTCCATAGACGAGGTTGGTGCGGAGGTGAGGGGGACCATAAGGTATGATCATCCCAATTCGATGGTCGTAGCTGGGCTGTGATGAAGGCGTCCATACTCTTGCGGAGTTTGGAACATGTCTAAAGCCAACAAGCGATACTCTCCCAATGAAAGTCTTTGAAAGACGTCTTCCATGGGATCTGTGGTTGTCGCTTGAAGGGGAGGTGTAAGGGCGACCCCCTGTTGCGAACTGGTTGAAGCTTCTGCGGATGGAGGAGGTGCCGAGGTTGATGGCTTGATAGGAATGAGGACATCGTTTGGACGGTAGGTGGTATTACAGGTTTTGAAAGGCGAAGGGTCAGCGGGAATGGTGTGGACTTGTCCGTCATGCTCAAACTTCACACAACGGTGCAGGGTGGAGGGGACACAGGCCATGGCGCGGATCCAGGGTCGGCCTAGCAAGATGTTGTATTGGAACTCTCCTTCGATGATGTAGAAGAGCTCCGGGACTGTGCGTGGACCAACGCGGATATGAAGGATAACTGTGCCAATGGTCGTGGCAGTAGTGTCGTTGAAAGAGCGTAAGATCGCGTCAGTTTTGGAGACGCAATTCTTGGGAAGAGCCAACTGATCAAAGGCATGAGTGGAGATGATGTTGATGCTAGCGCCCCCGTCGATCATAACGCGTTTAATGCGTGTCCGATCAATGTAGGCAGTGATGAAGAGGGCGGCGTCCTGATCTTCCGTGTTGGATGTAGGAATCTCAGAGTCACTGAATGTTATGGAGGCAACAGGGGCTAAGGAGTGGACAAGGGCAGCAAGTGGCTGAGGATCCTCAGGTTGGACCTCCGCTGCCTGCAGGGCTTGGATGAGGGCTTGACGATGTTGAGGTGAGGTTTGGACGAGATCGTAGAGGGACATCTTCACAGGCGTCTGGTGAAGCTGTTTCAACATGGAGTCGTGGATTGGTCCAGAAGAAGAAGAAGGAGAGGAAGGTTGAGGCGCGCCAAGGATAGAAATCTTAGGCTTAGGCGGTTGAGGTGGATTGACAAAAGGGTAGGTCCAAGGAATGGTGGCTTTTTCTTTCGCCTTATCCTTTTGTGACCTAGTGGTGATGTGAATGGCATTGATTTCAAAGATGGGAGTTGAAGATGATGTAGGGGTTGTAACTGGTTGATGAGATGTGGATGGGTTTGAAGAGGTTGAAGGGTTGTGAGAAGGAGTCGGGGTGCGGTCGAAAGTGTCCTCAAAGAGAAGAGTGTCTTTCTCCAGATAACGGCGAATGACAGCCTTGAGGGCACAACAAGTCTCAGTGTCATGTCCTGGTGTACGATGATATAAACAAATCTTCGTGTCGTCGAACCAGGAAGGTTTAGACCCGAGAGGTTGAAAGGGCTTGATGGGTGGAAGAGTTATGCTAGAAGTTTGCAAAAGTCGTTGCAAGATCAAAGAGTATGAGCCCACTAAAGGGTCCATGTTCATCGATGTATGCGATGTCAGTGACTTTTGCTTGGGCGAAATGGGAGGAGGTTTTCGTACCACCTTCTGGGTTGATGGTGCGATGATAGGCGGAGACGGTACACTCTTCGTGAGAGGTATCACCCTTTTGGGAGAGGGTAGGCTAGCGGTAGGTAAAGGAAGCAAAGGAGGCAACCGGTTTTGGTTAGAGGTTGAAGCGGGAAGGACTTTGGTTAAGGTTGAAGGATGCGGGCCCAAAATGGAGGGCAATGGTGACGGAAGAGGAGGCGTTCGCCTCTGTGGTTTGGCAGTTTTTTGAGATTTAGATTGAAGACTACGATTAGTTGAAGTTTGGGTTAAGTCCACCTTCACTTGTGGATGAGTGAGGTTGGAGACGGGGCGAACGCCAAGTGATTTAATAGGTTTAGGCGGGGTAGAAGAGGGTTTTGGTTTTGATGAGGTTGATGGAGATGTAGACGGTTTGGAAGTGGAGATCGGATTTTTGTTGATAGTCTTAGAAGGTTCTGCCATGGGAGGATTAGCAGCATGAGATGAGAGGGCCCGGGCTTGTTGAAGAGCTGTGAGACGGTCCCACAATCCCTGATGTTCCACTTTCCTAGAAGGGAGAAGTTCGAGTCTCTCCACTAGTCGGGAAAATGGCTGAGAAGATGCGGGATGAGGTTTAGGCTCTTGAGAAGATGCCAATGGTTGTGGGACTGAAGGTGGGACGGATGTAGTAGTCTCGGGCTCAAAGCAGGATGAAGTTGTGACAGGTTCATGTTTGGTTGGAGATGAAGGAGAAATAGGTTCTTCTCTGGGTGGAGAAGAAACTGGTGAATGAAGCTCCTCAAGCGGGTAAAGGACAGGGATGATAGTGCCCTCCACTTGTGGCCGAGGAGTAGGAAAGGTTGGGTCCTCCATGGGCAGCAAGAAGGAAGATGGTGAAACTGGCGGTGCTGGTAAGGTCGAGGCGTCCTCCAAAATGAGAGAAGTTGAGGGAGAACTAGCCGGAGAAAGAGGTTCGTCCACATGTGATGGACTGATGGATGAACCCACCTCTTGGGGTTGGTTGGAAATGAGGGGCGAGACTGTATTGACTGTTCGAATATTATGTTCATGGGTATTGTCAGTCAAGGTCTGGACGTTGTTTTGGGTTGGTGGATGATTAGGGAATGGTTGTTTGAAGATATCGATACCCTGATTAGGAGGGGCGTTAGGATTGTCGAGGATGAGGTCACCCTTTTCCAACATGTCTTGAACTATGTTTTTAAGGGTTTTACAGTTGCCCGTGTCATGACCTTTAACACGGTGGTAGTGGCAGAAGTCATTCTCCCTATACCACGCAGGGATGGTGCGTGAGGGATCAAATTGTGGTGGAGGTCGGATCTGAGGGAGATTGATGGCCCCTTGTTTGACGAGTTTTTCCAGCACAGACGCGTATGATTCTCCAAGTGGAGTAAACTGTCGCTGTATGTATCTCTGCTGAAATTGACGAGTGGCGCTCATGGACGTGGATGGTTCAGGTTGATTAGTTGAAGGCGAAGAAGAGGAAGATCTAACAACCACAGCATTTGCTGAAGCTTTAGATTTAGGATTGGACGAGGAGGGCTTAGAAGAAGGGTCATTGGTTTTGGAGTTGGGATTCTTACTCCGCAACTTGACTTTATTCTCCTCAACGGCACGTAATTCAAGTTTACGAGCCATCGTGAAGGCCTCGTCAAAAGTGCGGAAGGTTTGAACCCTCAAGGTAGAAGAAATATGTTTAGCACAGGCTTGAGAGAAAAGTTCAATAAGCTCAGGCTGAGGTAAAGAAAATGAAAGTTGATTGATAAGGCTCCTCCACCGAGCGACAAAATCAGCAGTAGATTCATCCTCGAACTGGCGAATAGAATAGAGGTCTGTGATAGAGACCTTCTTGGTGATATTGATGGAGAAATGATCGAGGAAGAGCTGGGCCAACTGAGTGAATGTAAGGATGGAATGGCTGGGAAGAGAGCTGTACCAGTCAAGTGCAGCACCCGAGAGAGACATGGGAAACGTGCGTAAGAGTAACGCATCGTCGTGGGCGATAAGGTAACAGGCATGTCTGAATGCCCGTAAATGTTGTTGTGGGTCTTCCTTACTCTGAAAATGAGAAAACTTAGGAAGTTCCCACTGGTTGGGATATGGTCTGATGGGGACGGAAGGATGGATGGGCTCGTTACAGATTTGTTCGTACGAGAGAGTGTTGCGTGAGCCGGTAATAGAGGTCTCTAGGTTGGACATTTTATCCATCATCATCTTGATAATATCTACTGACGGATTGGCGGATGGAGCACCTCCTAGATTGTGAGGTGCTTGAAAGAGGCTGGAAGAGGTATACGACGTAGTCGGTTGTACCAATAAGGGCGCAACGTACGGATGACTAGTCGTAGGGACGGAAGAAGTGACTAAAGATGGTTGGATGGAAGATATGGGTAGGTTTGATGTTGTCATGGGAGGTTGGTTAGAGGTAACATGGGCTAACGGATGGGTAGCCACCCTAGTGTTGATAGGAGTAAGAGTGGGCGGAATAGAGACGACCAGGTTTTGAAAGGGGGTAGAAAGTGGTTGAGTAGACTGAGATTGATTGGGGGCCGAAACCCCGGTGAAAGTGGGCCCAACAACGGAAGGAGAGGCCACACTTGGATGGTTGGTGAAAGGTTGGTCATTGGTTGAGGCAACAGCCTGGGTGTCTAAAGGTTGGACTACAGACGTTGTTGATACGACCGCAGTTGCGAGGAGAGAAGTCGGCATTCCATAAATTGGATTGCCAAAGGGGTCTCGCGTTTGGCTATTCGCGAGATAGTGTTGCAGGGCTTTAGTATTGAGGTCCAAGAATCGTGCGAAGTCTTGGTCCCCTTCTGGAATAATAGGCGTTTGGGGCGGAGATGGTCTGGTAGGAGTTTTTTCAGTTTCTGAGTTGAATACCATTGTAGGGTTAGTTGTAGGCGGGGTAGACGGAAGAGGATGATGCCTCGCGTGATCGACTAGAGCCTTGGCTTGGCTACGAGTCAGAACCATTCAAGGCAAGGGAGAACGTCCTCACAAGCTCAAACAAGCAGATAAGAACCAAAAAGATGAAGACACAAGCAGATCCTGAAACTCTAGAAATAAAATTTTAGGATTATAGTGGCTTATGCCTTAGAATGTGTATGTAGAGAAAGATTGGCTGAAAAAATGGGTCCTAGAAGAAGCAGTCTATGGATGGTCTCGGGTTTTGTTATGGTGCTCAAGAAGTCTGTGTTAGGGTCTGGTACGTGGCCTGGTGCTAAGGAGCAAGCTCCCCTCACTTCACGATTCCAGTGGTTAGCTGGTTTCGCTTAGCCAAGATATACCTCGCCCAGAGATTATACTCCGCCAGAGAACGGAGTGGGTTTCCCCCTTGGTGATGAAATCCAAGTAGGGTCACCGGGACGGGTAAGGTATCCGCTGGGGGATGAAATCCCAGTCGGGCCTTATCTCAGGTAAGTTAAAATATTTGTTTTGTGCAGGTGGTTTGGTCGTGTAACATGAAGTGATCTAGATTAATTCAATATGTGATTTAATTACTATGTGTGGTCTAAGAGATGCAGGCAAACAGAAATGAATGCAGAGTGTTTTAATGTCCAAGTCGAAATGTTTGTTCGTATGAAGATGAATGGAGAAAGAGTCGAAGAATATGAGTTTAGCTAGTCTAGAAGTGCAAGAAAGAAAGAAATGTTCGTTTTAGTTCTGCTTATGATGTCGTTTAAGAAGAGACGAAAGGAGGCGAAAAGGAAGAAACCTAATGCGCCTAAATGAACGAAAGAAAGAAAGAACCCGAGGAGGACCTAGGGTCCCACCGGGTGTGCCAGAATGTTTCTATGCAAAATTGCTTTCTACATTCAAAGAAGAAATAAGAAACTGAAATAAATGGTTAAGGCTAGAAGTACCTGATAAAGTCGTGCGCACCGAAATCAGACGTTGGAAGATTCTCCTCTTTGGCTGTGGAGGAATGACACCTGCGAAAAAGAAACTAAAACACGAGAAGACGTTAGTCAAAGATATGGTGGGTTGTCAAGCGAACGCCCGATCCCGGAAGTATGAAGACTCCCTAGAAGGATATCAACCCACTGATAAAAAAGAGCATAATATTGAACGAAAGTAGATGATAATGATAGAAATAAATGACAGAAAAATAAAAGGTGTACCTGATAAGCGGCACTGTTCTGCACAGTCGCCGGCGTCGGTCTCTGTGATGCCGGCGTCGGTTAGGGAAGGTGCCGACGTCGGTCAAGGTGCCGTCGTCGGTTGGGGCCGTGACCGGCGTCGGTAGGGGCAGGTTCTGGGAAACGGTTCGGGACAGGTTCTGAGAGAGTCGGGTAGGTTCAGGGAGAGTCTGGGGGGTTTGAACAGAGTCGGGATAGGTCTGAACAGTCGGGACAAGGTCTGATATGGTCAGGGTAGGGTTTGATAAAGACAAGGACGAAGTTTAGACAGAGTCGAGACAGGGTTTGATAAGGACAGGGACGAGGTTTAAACAGAGTCTGAGGAGTTTGAACAGTTGGGAAGACAGAAAATAAATAATAACTAAGAAATAAAATGAAATAAATAGAATAAAGACTTACTTGGTAGAAGACCCGATGAAAGCCGTGGTGTGCAGATTAGTTGATGTCGTAGTGTCGATGATTGCTCGGAGTTCGCAGGTTCGTGGAGAAATTCGCAGGTTGGTTGCTCAGCGTTCGGTTGATCAGCGTTCTGGGATTGGATTCGAATGGCTGGCGGAGGTTGATGAAGGCGGGGGACGGGGACGGTTCCAGAAACGGTTCGTCAACCGTTTCGGGAAACCGAATGGTAACTGATAACGGTAAAGGGGAAGGTGACCGACGTCGGCAGGATTGCCGACGTCGGCCGATATGTGACCGACGTCGGCGACATCGGTCGGGTAAAGACCGACGTCGGCAGATGCATAATGGGGATGGAGTCTAGCTTTTGCTCTATGCTCCTCTTTACATGCTGCCAGGGTCAAGGTTGGTGAAACAAGTGATCGGCAAGGGTTCAATAGGCGAAGAAGAAAGAAGACGAGGAATGACCAGGGGAGTCGACACGATTTCGGTGTCTACACTACCAATTTATACATTAATTACACACTTCAACTTGTGGTGTTTTAAAATAGGGTAAATCTTTAATAATGAAATGCATAATAAAAGTTTTGGGTAAGGGCCTACATAGATATTGTTAGTCTAACCCTTATGATTTTTCAAACCATTCAAAGTTTCATGTTGATAAACATAAATAACATAAAAATGATAGTACAAGTGATCTACTTCAAGAGTATGCTAGATAGTAATTGATAAATGGATGATGATAAGTAATCACTTTTCTATGTATAGATGGTTTTAAACTTGAGGAAATCGGCATGCATTATGATAAAATTCAAATAACAATAATAAATGGAAAAGGTTAAAAAGATAAGTAAGACCATTCAATTTGAAAGGTGGCATAAAACACATGTCAGGACTATACAAATAGTCATGACAAGTGTCAAGACATACAAACAGTTTCTAGAACCATGATTTTATAATTATAGGGTAAATTGGAAGTTGTATGAATATCCATGAAAGGGGTTTACAACTTCAAAACTCATGCAATGATGGCTAAACAATTCCAAAGTTAGCCACTCACCCATATGTAAACAATTGTGCTTAACTACAAAGTTGGTTGTTAGTGAAAGCATAGAACTACACCCCATTTTATGAAAATAATAAAAAAATGACACATGATATAAACATAGACAATAAACTTTGAGAAATATAAGGTAATTCACAAATGCTAAAACATGTTATTCTCAAGAGTAAATGTAAAAAAAAAAATTATTTTCATATATGTACACTAAAGTATGTGTTGTGCATTTTTTTTGATAAGGTAAAAGTGTGCCATAGTTCTATGTGTCAATGGAAACACACAAGGTTCAAAATAGAACATATAGAAAGGATATTAATAAAAATAAAAATATGATTATATGAGTATGGTAATGTTGAGTCTTATAACCTATGAAAACACACTTGCTATTTTTTATATGAACATGGGAGAGTATAAAAAATTAATATTAATCATAACTTTCCATACCCTTGTCCCTGATATGCATCAATAGTCCATGGATCTATCATATATCAAATGAGATATAAAGAAAAGAGGAGTTTGAAAGGGGAGAGTAGTTCAAATCTTGTGTTTAATTAAGCGATGAGCTTTCATATCTAAAAATGGGCATGAGTCTCTTATTCATTTAAAAATGGGGACTAAAATTGGAACCATGTAGTCATTCACTAATGTGCCCTCAATCCCATATTATTATGAAAAAATTATATGCATTAACACATTGTAATTATTACCAAAAAAAATGATAATTGTTTAATATGGTTGATTTTTTTTTTTTTATCATTTTAAATTTTGACCTAAGCCAACATTTAAATACCATCTCATGTTAACTTATTAGTTTTGAGAGAACTGTCCACTCTCAACACACAATTTGGGTTCCTTAGAACTTATAGGCCTATAATTATATTAAATTATTTTATGAGAAAAGATGAACTCAACATAATATATAAAATAAAAATTAAATTTATGAATATAAGAAATCAATTGTACTAGAAATGTGCATAAAACAAACGTTACATTTTATCATCAAAAGGGTGGAATATAATGAAAAATCACATGAATTATCTCTGTTAGATATTGATATGTACCTAAATACATTTTTGTGTGTGTGTGTGTGTGTGTGTGTGTGTGTGTGTGTGTGTGTGTGTGTGTGTGTGTGTGTGTGTGTGTGTGTGTGTGTGTGTGTGTGTGTGTGTGTGTGTGTGTGTGTGTGTGTGTGTGTGTGTGTGTGTGTGTGTTGGGCGAAGGGGGTGTTTGGTTAGAATTATTTCTATTACTTTATATTTAGTTTGCCTAGATTTATTGAATGGTTAATTCATGATCTAACCTTTAATTAAATAGGGTTTATAGTGGTTATTTATAAAAGGGGCAAAACACTAAAGAATGTATCTTATTTTACAATACTAACCTAATGTAATAGATGATTGATATTGTATGATATATATTTTTCATAGTCATATTTACATGTGAGATACACCCTTGGGAAAGCAGGTGTTCCTATATTTTTTATTTTTGGTTTTTATTTGGAATGTATCAAGTGGTATCAAAGCATCAATCAATTTATTTTTTAGTTTAAGTCATTGCCAAAATACCAAGGGTAATTTGCCCAAGAGAAAACTCAAATTTCATGACCAAATATGAGATGAGTGTGTTATTTAATGACTTCTTTAAGGAGGTTCACAACTAAATTTATTTTTTAGTAAAAAACTTGATCGACCAACTGATGAAGAGTAAGATGAAACCATTTCAGGAAAACTAGACCCAAATCCACTTGATGAGAAAGAAGATGGAGTTAAGGATAAAGATAAAGGAAGATCACATCACCCTTATTTTAACCTTAAAATGAAGATTACACAATTGATTTTAGAGGTAATATGGAGGACCATAAATGGTTTAAAATATTAAATTAGCCTTTAGTATATAGAATATAAAGACTCAAGAGGACAATTTGAATGTCTCTGCTAAATTTAGATGTTATTTCCCACTCCCAGTGAGTGAGATGGGTTTCTAAAAATTTAAATGGTGTATTTTTGGGGTTTTCCAAAGCTTTGGATAAGAGAGTTGAACATAACTAGGATGAAATTCATAATACACAATTGATGCATTTGTTTCAAAAAGTTGTGTCTAGGGAGGCTTATAAAGAAACTTTTCAAGTTTTGGAGTCCAAGGCCAAGATTTGTTTGAAGTTTTTACATAATATTTATATTAATACATGTGGTCCATTATTATATCTAGAAGATCATAAAATCATATTGATTCCCTAAAATATAAAATTGTAGGACCTATTATCTGTAAATATTTTTCATAGCAAAATAAAGAACCTAGTTGTTATTCTACACCTACATCCACTTTTGTAAACCAAAATTTTAGGTGTTATTATCCATATATTAAAGTCCATATATGTAATCTAAAACATATTTTAATGGAAGAGTATATGTTTTCTTTTGAGCTACGATCAAATTTTAAAAATGAGGAAACCCCTAAGAACCCCAATTTAGGGTGGGAACACAAAGATCTATCTCAAGTGTGAACACAAAGATTTATCTCATGCTATAGTATAAATAAGGGAACCATTTGTATGAATGTACATAATTATATAATTGGACCATTTGGATACATTCAATAAATTTATGACATGTCAAGAAAGCCTATGTTTTGGCCATGGTTGATCTAGGAAGTATACTTAATATTGTGGATATAATAAATAACTCCAAATATTAGGCATATATTTAGGAATTTTTTGTAATTTTACTCATTTAGGTTCCAAGACACTAAAGTGTTGAATGTGTAGAATTAATCCATATTTTAATATGTCAGTCGCAGATTATGTCCTTAAAAAAAATTGTACATAGTTTATACTGGAACTTTGGATATTTTTTAGGGTTTAAATGGTTATGCTCACTTGGAACATATTACAAAAATTATTAAGATAAATTATTGACATTTAATCAAAGATAACATGATTATATTATCAATTCCTTACCCTCGAGTGAAATTAATACTATTGATTTCAATAAGATGAACAAGATTTTGAAGAAGGGGATTTTTATTTATTTATGGCCTACCTCTACAATATCTATATGGAATCTTATACTACATATAAATATGATCCAAGGATTATATAATTGTTGTGAAAATATAAGATAATTTTTTAGGATCTACCAAAGAGGCTATCGCTAGATAAGGAATTGGACAACATTATCAATCTTGACCATAAAAATGCACCAATGGTGATACACCCTTATAAATAAGATCATTTTAATAATTCAAAGATAAATAAATTCATCAGTGAATAATAATAAAATATAAGTTTTCAATGGGAAGGATTGATGATATACTAGATGAGTTGCATGGGGAAAAGTATTTCTAAAAAATACATCTTAGATTGTGATACTATTAAAGTCGATGAAAAAAAAGAGGCCAAACTTATGAGGGCCATAAATTTTGATCCATAGCTCTGTTTGAGCCCATATTCATGCCAAAATGACCATCTCAAAAAATTCAAAGCATTAGTAGCCCACCCTTCTGGTTATGGGACATTTTTGATATTTTTTTGAGTCCATACGTGACCATCTAAAGGTCCAAAATTGCATTTTAATTTTATTTTCAAGTTTTTTCTAATTTTTTTGTAAACTAGGATTGAAATTGAGTTAAAATTCATATGATAGGTTAATTTTAGTGTTTATTTTATTTCTATATATTTTAGAGATGTGTGAACTTATATACAAAATTTACTAAAAATAAAAACTGCTAAAAATAACAAGTTGAGTTTTATTTATTTTTGGATTTATAAATTTTGCATGTCAACTCCAATTTTGAGTTGAGGCTTATTTATGCATGTTTTATAGTTATTTAAATCATTCAATATGAATAAATACTATTTATTATTCAAAATTTTAGACCCTTGGATTTTTATTTGTCTTGATAGTATTCAAGTTATTTATTTATTTTAGAAATTTAAACCCAGAGGTGTTGATAGATTAGATGAATAAAATGGAGAAATTTTTTGGATGGAGAAATATGAGAGAAGACAAGAAGGTAAAGATTGGATGCATGAAATTAAAGGTTCATGCAATTATTTAATGGGATCACTAGCAAAAAGAAAGAAAAGGTAAAGAGAAGATCAAATCAAGGAAAAATATGGAGAAGAATCTAAGGAATAAATTTATTCCTATGGATTATGCACAAACCCTATGCAAAAAAAATTCAAAAATTTAGGTAGAAGGATCATAGTATACAAGAGTATAAAAGTGAGTTTTACAAGACTTCCATACACATGGAACATAATGAGATGGAAGTGAAAATGAATGCAAGATATGTAAATTTATTGAATTTTTCTATTCAAGATGAATTAAGCATGCATTGAATACTTTTCATGAATGAAGCTTATCAATTAGATTTGAAGGTAGAAGAAAAACAAAATAGACAAAATTTTAGAATAATATCTACTAGGCCAAGAAGTGGACAATCCCCTCCAATAAGGGGATGAGGTGGATTTAGTACAAATAGAGTGAGTTTAATACCACTAGAAGAGAATCATCATGTGGTCCAAATAGATAAGAAGATAATATATAAAGGATTCAATACCTGCAAAGAGGAAGAAGATTTCAGAGAGGATGAAACTATGGTGGTGGTAGAGGATGGCTTAAAAATCAACTTAGGTCTTATGTTATTATATATGTGGAGAAAAAGGCCATGGAGTGTTTGAGTGTCCACACTACCAATATCAAAAAATGGGGCAAGAGGATCACCCAAGAGTGAATTTAGTTAATGTTAAAATAGAAGAACAAAATACTAAAGTTTTAAAAGTAGATATTGATGAAAATCTCATGATGAGAAGAATAATTATTACTCCATGGAAATAACATATGCATAATAAAGAAGGTTTTGATTCATGGTTATGAACAAATATATTTTAAACAAGGTATAC
>JARHVA010001205.1:1640000-1700000 GCA_037957365.1 Torreya grandis
TATGAAAATATAAGATAGTTTTTCAGGATCTGCCAAAGAGGTTATCTCTAGATAGGGAACTGGAGAACTTTATTAAGCTTGACTGTAAAAATGGGATAATGGTGAATCACCCTTATAAATAAGATCATTTTATTACATCAAAGATAAATAAAGTCATCAGTGAATAAATATAAAACATAAGTTCTCAATGTGAAGGATTGATGATCTACTAGATGAGTTGCATGGGGAAATGTATTTCTCAAAAATACATCTTAGATTGTGATAGTATCTAATTTGATGTAGAAAAAGAGGCCAAAATTCTAAAGGCTATAGCTTTTTATCTATAGCTCCATTTGATTCCATCTTCATTCCAAAATGATCATCTCAAATTTTTTTAAGCAGTGATAACCCACTCTTCTAGTTATGAGACATTTGTGATATTTTTCGAGGCCATATATGACATTTTAAGGGTCCAAAATTGTAGTTTAATTTTTTTTCTAGGGTTTTTCTAAATTTAAAAATTGTCTATTTTTAACTGAGATTGAAATTCAATT
Organism: Torreya grandis; assembly: GCA_037957365.1. Classification (NCBI taxonomy): domain Eukaryota; kingdom Viridiplantae; phylum Streptophyta; class Pinopsida; order Cupressales; family Taxaceae; genus Torreya; species Torreya grandis. The sequence continues at coordinate 1,640,534 of JARHVA010001205.1, forward strand.
GATAATTGTATGATAGGTTAATTTTAGTGTTTATTTTATTTCTAGATATTTTAGAGCTGAATGCACTTATATGAAAACGTTACTAAAAATAAGAATTGATAAAAATAATAGGTCAAGTTTTATTTATTTTTAGATTTAAAAATTTTGCATGTCAACTCCAATTTTATGTTGAGGCTTATTTATGCATGGTTTATAATTATTTGAATCGTTTAATATGAATCAATACTGGTTATTATTCAAAATCTTGGCCCATTGGATTTTTATTTGTCTTGATAGTATTCAAGTTATTTATTTATTTTGTAAATTTAAAACTAGAGGAGTTGATAGATTGGATGAATAACACGGAGATTTTTTTGGATGGAGAAATATGATAGAAGACAAGAAGGTAAAGATTGGATGCCTAAAATTAAAGGTTCATGCAATGATTTAATGGGATCACCAACAAAAAAAAGATAGAAAAGGTAAAGAGAAGATCAAATCAAGGAAAAATATGGAGAAGAAGCTGAGGGAAAAGTTTCTTCCTATGGATTATATACAAACTCTATACAAACGATTTCAAAATTTGAAGCAGATGGATCATAGTATACAAGAGTACATAAATGAGTTTTACAAGATTTCCATATGTGTGGATCATGATGACATAGAAGAGCAAATGGCTACAAGATATGTAAATTTCTTGAAGTTTTCTATTCAAGATGAATTAAGCACACATATAATATTTTGCATGAAGGAAGCTTAACAATTAGCTTTGAAGGCAAAATAAAAACAAAATAGACAAAATTTCAAAAGAATATCTACTAGGCCAAGAAGAGGACAATCCCATGCAATAAGGGGATGAGGTGGATTTAATAAAATAGAGGTGGGTTTAATAACACTAGTGGAAAATCATCATGTGGTACAAAAAGACAAGAATATAATAGACAAGGTTTTTAATACCTGCAAAGAGGAAGAAAATATGGTCATGGTAGAGGATGGTTTACAAATCAATGCATGTCTTACGCTATTATAGATGTGGATAAAAAGGTTATAGAGTGTTTGGGTGTCCACACTATCAAAAAATGAGGCAAGAGGATCATCCAAGAGTTAATTTAGTTAAAGTTAAAATATAATAAAAAAATACTTAAGTTTCAAAAGGAGATATTGGAGATAATCTCATGATGAGAAGAACAATGATTACTCCATGTAAATAACATGTGCATAATAAGGTGTTGATACATGGTTGTCAATAAATATCTTTCAAACAAGGTATAATTCAGGAGGTAAAATATGCAAAGTAATTATAGATGGTGGTATTTGTGAAAATATGGGTTTTAAAGATATGATTGAGAAACAAGGTTTGCAGTGTGAAAAGCATCCTAATACTTATCATATTTAATGGTTTAAGAAATGGAATGAAGTTACAGTAGATAAAATGTATATAATCAAGTTTTCTATAGGTAAAAATTACAAAGATGAAATATGGTGTGATGTTATACCAATGGATGCATGCCATGTGTTATTGGGAAGGCCATGACAGTTTGATAAAAAAATAGTTCGTGATGGAACAAAGAACACAGTTTTTGTAAAGGTGTATGAAGGCAGTTTTGTTACCTCTTAAATAAGAAGGGTAGCTTGAAAGCATGTTAATTGAAAAATAAGTTTCAAAGACATGAAGATGATAGGTTGTTGTTATGTATTAGTAGCAAAGAAAGAAGACACAAAATTGGTACAAATACCAGCAAAAATAGAATTAACACTGAAAACTATGCATATGTTATACCTGATGAGTTACCATATGGGTTACCACCAAAAATAGATATTCAACATTATATTGATTTAATTATAGGATCAACTCTACCCAATCAATCATCTTATAGGATGAGTCCATTGGAACATGCAGAAATGAATAATCAAGTTATTGAATTAGTTAGGATGGGTGTAGTAAGGGAGGTCATGATTCCTTGTGGAACACCAATGTTTCTAGCTTGAAATAAAGATAGAGGGTGGAGAATGTGTGTGAATAGTATAGTAACTAATATAATTACAATCAATTATATATTTCCTATACCTCACTTAGATGATATGATGGATGTTCGTGCATGAGTAAAATATTTTACTAAGATTGATCTAAGCAGTGGAAACTACCATAGTCATATTCATGAAGGAGATGAATGGAAAATAACAGTCAAGACTAGAAACGATTTATATGAGTGAATTTTGATGTCATTTGGGTTATCTAATGCACCCAACACATCTATGAGGGTCATGAAAATAGTGCTACGAGAATACAGTGGTAAGTTTATGGTGGTTTATTTTGATGATATTTTAATAGTGAGTAAGACTAAAGAAGAGCACCTACAACATTTTAGAATGATATTATAATTTTTAAGAAAATATAAGTTCTATGAGAATTTGAAGAAGCGCAAGTTTATATATAATATTTTGGTATTTTTTGGATTTTTAGTTTCTGCAGATGGTGTAAGAATGGATGAAGAAAAAGTAAATGCAATTGTTGAGTGGCCTATCCCAAAATGCATCACATATGTAAGAAGTTTCCATGTTTTAACAATTTTTTACATGAATTTTATTAAGAATTTTAGTAGTCTTGTTGTACCAATAACAAATTATATGAGAAGAAACAAGTTTTCATGGACAAAGGTAACAACACAAATCTTCAAGTTGTTGAAAAGGAAAATTATAGAAAAACATATTTTAGCATTACCAGATTTTATCAAATTGTTTGAGGTTGATTGTGATGCTTCGTTTGTGGGAATTGGTGTTGTGTTGAGTTAAGAAGGGAAACCAATAGCATATTTCAATGAGAAATTAAATGAGGCAATAATAAATTATTCTTTGTATGATGTTGATTTTTATGCCATTGTACAAGCATTAGGGCATTCGAGGCATTACCTAGTGGATAAGGAGTTTATATTATTTATTAGTCATGAGGCTTTGAAGTATGTGAACACTCGAAATAAGTTAAATAGTAGGAAAGAAAAGTGGGTGTGTTTTTTTTAGGGTTATAATTTTGTGTTGAAGCCAAAATCAAGAAATTAGAATTAGGGAGTTAATTATTTAAGTAGGCAAGTAGGGTTGATAATTACTATGGTGAGTGAAATAGTTGGATTTGAATTTATTAAGGAAGTATATGATATTGATCTAGATTTTGTCAAGATAGTTGAGCAATGCAGGAATCCATTAAGAAGTGATACAATCAATGTTTATGAAGAGTATCTTATGCATAATGGTTATCTCTTTAAAGGGAAAAAATTATGTATTCCAATTCGGTCTCTAAGAGATAATATTATAAGATAATTTCTTTGTGGTGGATTGGATGCACACTATTGTAGGACAAAGATAATATATTTTGTGGATAATTATTTTTATCCAAGGATGAAGATAAATGTTAAAAAATATGTTTCAATGTGTAGGATATGTCATGTGGTGAAAAGACATGCACAAAATACATGGTTGTACATGGCATTACTTGGTCCAAGAGGACCATGGATACACTTGAGTATGGATTTTGTGTTGGGATTAACAAACACATAGAGAGATGATGATTATATTTTTTTTAGGCAAGTTTTCTAAGATGGTTCATTTTATCACATGTAATAAAACCAATGATGCCACTAGGGTTGTAAAAGTGTTTTTTAAGGATATTATGTGTTTCCATAGTGTTCCAAAAACTATTACATCATCTAGGGACACCAAATTTGTAAGTCAATTTTGGAGGACTTTATTTTCAAGATGGGGACTAAGCTACAATTTAGTATTACATACCACACCCAAATAAATGGATAGACAAAATTTGTAAATAGGAGCTTGGGAGATTTGTTGAGATGCATACTTTGAGAGAATCCCAATTAATGGGACTTGGATTTTCCACAAGATGAGTTTGCATATAAAAGTTCAGTGAATAAATCAATAGGTAAATCAAAATTTTAGATTATATATGAGAGAAATAGTATTGGTGATTTAGATTTGGTACAGTTACCCATTGTGGAACAAGTAAGTGATGATGTAGAAGCATTTGTAGAACATATATAATAGTTACAAGAAGAAGTAAGAAGAAAGTTATAGGAAAGTAATGAAAAATATAAAGTAGTAAATGTCATAAGAAGGTCAAATATATTTGAATAAGGATATTTATTGAATGGTTTATTTGAATAAATAGATATTTTTGAAAGGTAAATATAACAAGTTAAAGTATAATAAAATTGGACCATGCATAATTGTGAAGAAAATCAATGACAATGATTATGAGGTGAGTTTACCACATAATTTTGATATATCTCTAGTATTTAATATTTTAGATTTATATGATTTCCATAAAAAATATTTTGAAGGTGAAGAAGTAGATTAGAAGCAACATGTGCCAAAGAAGAAGAGAGAAAAGATAGTGCAGGTTCTCGCTAAGAAGGTAGTAAACACAAGGCAAGAAATTTATGAATGATGTTTAGTACAATGGGAAGGATTAAATAGGAAGCAAACATTTGGATTATAGAATGGGACTTTAAGAAGATTGATAAGAATAAATGGCAATAGTATAATCAGAGTAACTCTCAATAGCTATGTTGTTTTCAACTAGAGGAGAATGATTAAAAAAAGAGAGGCCAAAATTTTAAAGGCTATAAATTTTTATCTATAGCTCCATTTGATCCCATATTCACGCCAAAATGACCATCTAAAAATGTTCAATGCAACCATAACATACCCTTCTAGTTATTGGATATTTTAGATATTTTTTTAAGGTCATATGTGACCATCTGAGGGTTTGAAATTTTACATTAATTTTATTTTCAAGTTTTTTCTAAATTTAGAAATTTCCTATTTTTGTAACTAGACTTGAACTTAAATTTAAATTTATATGATAGGTTAATTTTAGTGTTTACTTTATTTTTAGAGCTATGTGAGCTTGCATGCCAAAGTTAATAAACATTATGGCTATTGAAAATAACATGTCAAATTTTATTTATTTTTAGTGTTTTAAATTTTACATGTCAACTTCAAATACGAGTTGACGCTTATTTATGCATGGTCTGTAATTTTTTAAATCATTCAATATGAATCAATACTAGTTATTATTTATAATCTTTACCTAATGGATTTTTATTTTTCTTGATAGTATTCAAGTTCATTATAATTCCAATTTGAATTCAAGAGTATGATAATAATGGATTTATAATCTTTGAGGTCAACTAAAACTTCAAGGGCATGCCTTTTAGTCTCAACAAATCTCTAGCCACCTTTTAAGCATTATTTAACAAGGTATTCAAAAAATAATTGTATGTGTGTGTTGTATTGTTTATGTCATTCTAGTTTATATTAATTCATTGGAATCCCATCCTAAACATTTATATTATATGCTGGATATAATTCCCAAGGATAATTTATATGCCAAGGCATCTAATTGTGAATTTGCAAAGGCATCCTTGGAATACCTTGGTCATATAATTTAGATAGATGGAATTTGTATTGACATTGTAAAGGTCAAATCCATATGTGATTGGAAAGTACCCAATACTCTTATAAAAATTCATGGTTTCTTAGATTTGGTAATATTGGTAATAAGACTCTTATAAAAATTCATGGTTTGATGGCTTCTAATAGATCATCTTCAGCGTCTTACATTAATGATCTCTATATCAACTCATCTTCCACATTGGGATTTTTCATGAATTGTACCATATCTTTGACTTGGACTCCATATCCATCTTGCATCAAGCTAGACACTCCTTCATACTCTTCTTGTATCCATCCTTTCGACTCCATGATTTTTGTTGCCTTATCCATCACTATGGCTCTCTCTTAAGATTGCATTATCTCATACCAAGTGCTCATCTATTCAATTGTTGTTCTAGGAAAGACTTTGTCCTTTTTTCTTTTATTTATGGAATGCTCCAAAGATGACATCTCTTCTTGAAATTGATCCAAACTCTCCTAGACAAATAGTTGGTCTTGTCACTCACCTAACAACTTTTCATCACCTATAATATCATATTCAAACTCTTTGATTGCTTCATGAGATACAAATTCAAAATATTGATCTTCATACCTATTGACTCCATCTTCTTGATTCATTTATATTTCCTTTATGACTTCAATGAAGCATATTTCTTCTTGAAAATACCCTTCTCTAAGAATCTCTCCTCTTTTAGGGTAACAAACCACTATATATATATATATATATACATGGTTGGCCAATCAACTTCTTCTTCAACATAAACATGTTGTTCATGATTTATCTCTTTTATGATTTCAAGTTTTATGTCATCAACATGGACTTATTCTTTATTCACTTTTGTACTTACATTCATACATCACAATAAATCATTAGATTTAAAAGATTTAGGATTACTTGCCTCCATCTTATCCTTTTTAGGATGCTTTGCTAATTTCTTTAGCTATTTCCTCTCATCATCCTCCTATAAGGTTAAGTATAGAGTTGATAATTTGTGATAATTCTAGATTAGTTGAAATTTATAAGGTTTTATTTGTTTTATTCATTCTTCTTGCATATGTGCTAATGATGTTTGCTTGTAGGGGTGAATATTTAAAGTGAACCTAGTCCTTATTTGCACTTTTCCTACCATCCTTAGATATTTGCCTAATGTGTGGTAGGATTTGAGCTTATGTTACTTCATGTCATACATTGGTTAAATGCATGTTCAGATGAAATTAGAACTTTGTCATAGTTTTTCAAATAGAGATCAACAACACCTCTTTTTTATGCCTTACTCTTCCTTTTGCTCTTTTTTATCAATTCACCTTAGATTAGGTTCATTTGAATACTCATCTTATTTTAGCTTTAGACTTAGGTTTCAAGCATAATCTACTTTAAATAACATAGATTATCTTCAATATCAAAGATCAACTACTTAGCCATGGTGGCTTCCAACCACCAACTAATATAAATTTGTGTAATAGTTTACTTGTTCTACCTCTATTCCACCAAATATAATAGGATTATCATAATCTAAAACTCATGTATTAGATTCTTTGGATTCAAAAATTAGTAGTTTTTTTTTTAAACACTAAGAACCACCTACGATACACTATTAGGCAACAATAGTGATACACATTCTGTTGGTGCTATAAGGAGGGCCTTAGTTAAATCTTTGAAAATTTGCAACATCTATTCTAATTTTGGTGAATTTTTTTTAAATATTGATGTATTTTATGCATATTTGAGTTTATTTTAGTATATTTCTGTAAAGATCATTGATCTTAATGGTTTTAGACCAATATTTGTGCTTATTTAGACAAAGATATATATTATTTGAAGGTATATGAGAAATTTTGGTAAAGATAGCTTAAGATATATGAATCCAAGGCATTTGACATTAGTAATAGAAGTTTTTTTCAAATATTGATTGGATCTTTGCAAATTGAGTTCATCTAAACTTGAAACAGGTATACATCATTCAACCTGCATATTTGGACATATCTTTGAGCTAAACTAGTTAAATATTGATGTCCATTATTGTTTTTTTATACATATTTGTGTAAAATTTGCTTAATGTGTAATTTTGATCATTATTCTTTGCAAATATAAGATTTAAAATTCATATTTCAAATAGGGTTCAAAACTTTCATGCTAGAATTTCCAAGGATAAGGACTAGGTCATGTCCAGTGACAAGGGTTCCTCTTCTATCATTAGAATTTCATAGTAGATTTGGGTGATACAAATGTAAGTGTACACTTTCAAAGTCTCAACCAACTTCACTAGTTTAGGGTATTCTTGTGTTCAATCCCTATCATGGTATGGATTGGCTAGGAGGTTGTTCAATCAATGTGTCAGGTGTGGTTCCCATTTACTTTTAAATGTTAGTCATGAAGATGTAGCATGCAGACTATTCCTATTTACTTTCAAAAATGTTGCATATGAATGGTTCCTAAACCTTCCTAAAAAACTACATAGCTAGATGGAATGGTTTCAATAAAATATTCATTGATCGCTTTGGTAAAATCATTATTCCTTGCATTTTGTATCAATAGTTTACCACAGTTAAAAGGGATTCGAATGAGCCCATAAAAACTTTCAATACTAGATTCTATAAAATGTTTAGCAGAACCATATCCTCTTATAGACCTGATGAGGCTTTAGCCTTAGAGATTTACAAGGATTCCTTGGATCCTATGACTTTTGTGTTGCTCAAAAGATCTATTTAGGTCATTAATACACTAGACCTAGCTTATGATGAAGCTATGATTATTAATGATTAGATGCAACCCCATGGACAAATGGAATACAATATTCGTAAAATTAATCCAAATTTGCCTATTTTGAATGTATTTTCCAATGCCAATCAAAATATGCCTACCTTAAATTAGCTTCCAATTTTGAACCAATTATCTATGAGTCATGGACATCTTGGTCAAAACCTAGCATTATTTAACAATTTTAGAAGTAGATCTCATCGACAAGACTAGATAGCTTTGATGCCTATAGCCAGTAGAAATACCCAAATGCATAATTATGAGGTACCCAAGAATGAGAAATCTTCTATCTTAAAGATGGTTCAAAAGCTAAACATTGATTTCCTTCAATGGCAAAAGCAAGTTGGCAATACTAGGGAAAGATCGAACATGAACTTCTTTTTCCAAAGGTTCTATAGGCCTTCAAATAGGTTCCCAAATAACAATAGCCATAACAATGATTCATCTACTAATAAGAGTGTTCCTGATAATAATATTAGTGATTTATCTTTGCTTGATTATTATAGAGTTCATGTACTTCAAAACATGGTGAATTAGATTGTCTAGAATTTTGCAATGCATTTGAAGCTTTTTAAGAGTTGGATACTTTTGAAGTTGTACCTAACAAAGATAATGGTGCAGGTACCTCAAGTTATTCAAGGTCATCTAAATATTTTGATTCAACTCTCATGGTGGAGACATATGAGTTCCCATTTCAAGAAGAGAATGAGCCTAAGGATATTCCTAAGGAGATTCAAGTTTTTTAGAAATTTGAAGAAGACCTATCCTCTAAGGAACCAGGAGTAGAAATAAACTTTGACTACCTCAACTCCACCAAATAATTTTGGAACTCCTCTTGATACTAAATCAAATAACAATCTGAATACTCTTAAGGGAATTACCTCTAAAACTAATGTTGATACATCTAATTCTTCCAATATGACTAGATATAATATAGTAGAGGACATGAAAAAGATCAAATCTAACATTTCTTTGTGTGAGTTGACTTAGATTATTGAGCAAAGAGATTTTTTATTGGAGTCTTTGTCTAAGAATCTTGGTAAGTCTCAAAAGAATACACATGCTAATGTTTAAATACACAAAAATAAGGTAAATGTTCCACATTTCCTGATTATAGTCAAGATCATTGGTAAAAAAAATTACATAATTATTTGTTAGAATCTGGTGCATCTACAAATATTATGCCTAAAGGTATTTGTGAACAACTTGGTTTGACTCTCATTAAATCTAATAGGGTTATGACTCAATTAGATAAATCAAGAGTCAAAGTGGTTGGTGAGTTGTTAAATGTTCACATGCAGAATGCTTCTAAACCAATGATCCAATAGATCATTGACATCCAAGTGGTAGACATACATGATGCTTATGGAATGATGCTAAACAAAGACTGGACCAGAACATTGAATGGTTATATGTCAACTAACTATTCACATACGTGGCTTCCTTGGAAAGGAGTTCCCAATCAGATTAGGATAGAGAGTGAGCCCAAGATGAAGCATATGATCACTGAGTATAATACAAATAATGAGAGGGTTAACATGGGTAACTCAGATCTTGGTGTTTACACCCTTGACACCCCAAAGGTATGTAACTCTAAAACTTCTCATGGTATGCCTAGATTATGGAAGTTATACTTTGATGGTGTTAGATGCAAATTAAGGTCTGAATTAGAAGTGGTATGAATCAATCCCATTGGGAAATAATACAATGTCTCTTATAAACTCCAATTCCCATGCACTAACAATCTTGTAGAGTATTAATCACTTATTCTTGGATTACAATATGCAATAAAACACAAGGTTAAGAAACTAGTAGTTTGTGGTGATTTAAAAATAGTAGTTAATCAGGGAAAAATTAAATCTTAAATGCAACTTATCATATCTCCACAAATATAAGTTTAGAGTATGGGACTTAATTGAATGTATTGATGCTTTCAACATTATGTCAATTCCTAGGGGAGAAAACAAGGTTGCTGATGAACTTATTTCATTTACAACCAACCTTACGCATAATAAAATTTATAAGTTATAAATCCTTATCATTGGATTAGTTCCATGTCCTTCAATGCCAGATAATGTCAACCACTTGTAAGTATTTAGTGATGATCAATAGATCATAGACTTCATGACTAACTCAGGGGTATTTGAGGTTCACATCATTAATGAGGTCAATGAAAATACCCTTAATGATGACAAATTTGAAGGTAAGTTTGATGATAAGGTCATTCAATTGAGTTAAAATAAGATTCCAAAAGGAATGATAGCCTTAGAGACACTATTTGATTTAGATAGACTAACTGAGACAATTAAGATTACCAAAGTGGATGGGAAGGACTAAAATGCAATTGACCTAGATTCCAAAGGTCAACCTTAGTTGGTGAACATTGGTACAGCCTAATAAAATATTGAAACCAAGAGAGCCAAAAAATTTCTTACCAAGTATAAGGATGTAATATAATGGTCCTATGATAACTTGAAGATATTTGATCCTAAGGTCATAACCCACACCATAGCATTGAAAGAAGCCTATAAAAATTTTAGGAAAAAAAAAGACCAGTCAACCCTATCCTATAACCAATGATATACAAGGAGGTTAAAAATTTATTAGATGTTAAGATAGTGTTTCTCATTAGGCAATCTACCTATGTAGCCAATCTGGTACCAGTCAGGAAGAAGAATGGTGAAATTAGAATGCGCATTGAGTTCAAAAATTTGAATAGAGAATTTGAAAAGGACAATCACCCCTACCTTCTCTGGCCTAAGTAATCCAAATTATTTTTGTTTTTTCTATGATGTCTTTTCTTGATGTATTTTCAGGGTATAATCAAGTGCTAGTGAACAAGGAAGACATGATGAAGACTGTGTTTACTACTAAGTGGGGCACTTTTGCTAACAAGAGAATGCCCTTTGGATTAATCAATGCAAGTGAAACCTTTAAAAGAGTAATGGACCATGATTTCCATGGGATTATAGGTAAGTGCATTATGATTTACATGGATGACCTAACTATCTTTTCCAAAACAAGGAAGACTGCATCATGCACTTGTAGTAGGTATTCAAAAGATGTAGAAGGCGTGGAATTTCTCTCAACCTCAAAAAGAGTATTTTTTGTGTAACTGATGAAAAGGTATTAGGACATGTCATAACCAAAGAGGGGATATATATAGACCCAAATAGAGTAAATGTAATATCAAAGATAAAACCCCCTAATAGTAGGAAGGAATTGAAGTCTTTCTTTGGTAATATCAACTTTGTAAGAAAATTAATTTTTGGTTTTGTAGAGATTGTAAAGCCATTGAATGACATGATAAATAAAGATGTAAATATGACATGGAATGAGGAGACTAAGAAGTATTTCAAATACATCAAATATGTAATTGGACAAGCTCATGTACTTATAAGTCTAGATTTCATGAAATATTTATTCTTTATTCCTTTACCTCTGATCATACAATAGCTCTTGTTCTAACTTAGAAAATAGATAAGTGTGATCAAGAAATTGTTGTCATGATTACTAACCTTAAGAATGCTGAGTTAAATGATTCTTTGATTTACAAAAAATAATTTCATTTAGTCAAGGTAGTAAATAATTTTAGACACTATGTTCTTAGGAATGAAGTGCATGCAATTCTACTAGACCCTACCACAAAGCTATTGCTTAGTCAATTGGAAATTGAAGAAAGGAGAGGTAAGTGGATGTTTATCATTTAATAATATGACATAGAGATAAATACTACCAATTTGGTAAGATACTAAGGTTTAATCTAGTTAATTATTAATACTAATCCCAAACTGAGTGTTATATAGGTTGATCAATAAAGCTTTCAATCCAAGGATTGGTATGATCCCATTTTTAATTTACTAATCAATGTATATTTTCCTATAGGATTAAGTAGAGAGAAAAAGAGATATTTAAGGCTCAAGGTAGCCCATTTTATGATCAAGGATAGAGTAATGTATAGAAATAACTTTGAAGGCATCTACCTAAGATGTGTTTCTAAGGAAGAACCAGTTGAGATCTTGAGCATTTTCCATGAGAAGTTAAGAAGTGTACATCCATCTGGGAGGAATACAACCCAAAATATACTTTGAGCTAGTTACTACTAGCCTACTATTTCAAATATGCTCACAAGCAAGTGAGGGAATGTCATTCATGTCAAATCTTCAACACTAAAGAGCAAAAAGCAGCCATGTCATTAAAACCAATGATGATTGATAAACCTTTTTCCCAATTGGGATTAGATTTTATGGGGGTCATCAACCCTAATTCATTAGATGGTCACAAGTATGTTTTGATTGTTATTGACTAATGCACAAGATGGACTAAAGTAGTGGTAAAAAAGTAGTGTAGGACTGAAGAAGTGATCTAATTTTTAGAAAAAAAAAATATGTACATGGTTTGGCACACCAATATCTCTATTTTGTGATAATGTAATGTCCATTGAGATGACTAAGTGGGTCTATGACCACAATATTTTTCTCAAGTTATCATCAAACCATTACCCCCAAGGTAATGGAGTGTTTGAATCAACAAACAAGAACTTGATGAAATCCATAAAGAAGTCTACAAATGATAAACCAAGAAATTTATATAATCTACTTAAGTATTCCATTTAGCCATATAGAACAAGAGTCAAGCAAGCTCTCAAGGCATCACCATTATTGTTAGTATATGGTTAAGAACCTATATTTCCCATCACACTCAAGCTGCCAATATGCAAGTTTATGCAAGAGTGCATGGAGGAGGATCGAGAATTTACAAATTCAAGGTTGTTGGACATCATACATATGGAAGATGCAAGGGAAGAAGCTTTTGCCAATTTAAGTAAACACTAGACCATAGTTAAGAGGTGGTTTGATAAGAATTCAAAGATAAAGGTGTTTAGACAAGGAGACTGAGTTCTTCTTTGGGATAAATTCTCAAAACCAAAATGAAAACATGGGAAGTTCAAACCTTTGTGGATTGGCCCATATCAGTTGTTGAGACTCTAGGATATAACACCTTCAAACTAAAAGACTTTTAAGGAGTATAGTTTATATTTCCCACCAATGGACAATGCCTCAAGCACTATTTCTATATTGTCCCACCTGAAGTCTTCATGGAATGGACTGTAAGACTAGTTAGAGTTAGTGTAGGTAGGGCTTAGTTTAGTTTCCTTCTTGTTATTTCCTTCTTATCCCTTATTTTTACATAGTGTTTGTATATAATTGTTTTATTTGAGTTTGTTTGGTTGTCTTGTTTGGTGTGTTTTTTTTCCTCTACTTTTTTCCTTGCTTTTAATAAGTCTTCTTCAAGATAGTCTTCATCTTAAAATACATTTAGATGCTTAATAAGAACTCCATAGTTTAGGAATGCAAGTGTCTCCCCAGCATGGGTTGATCATGGATTATTGAAATGTGAGCCTGAAGTTATAGTTTAGAGAAACTGGTAAGGACTAATAAGTAGGTTAATTATTTATTGAGATTTTAAGCCTTATTCTAACCTATGCTAGGTTCAAAGAAGGACTACACATATAGCGTGAAAGATTGAATTATTAGGATATAATCATGTTTGTAATTTAAAAAACATTAATTTCCTAGGACAAAGCTTATAGTCAAGGATGTTTGTTTGAAGATCAAAAATTTGACCAAATCTTGAAACCTGACTAATCTAGTTCCTAACCTTTGCTAGAGAGTCAAAATACATTGAAAAATTAAAAAATAATAGCCCTATTACAAAATTCAAAAAAATATTTCTAAGCAGAGGTAATTTTGGTAATATCCAATGGGGCTAAGGAATCCTGGTTGAAAATGGAGCAAGATGTTGAGTGGATCCAAAGATATCTCTATCGAGGCTATGGACACTTGGCTAGTAATAGAGTAATGCCCAAGCCTTCCCTGAGCTAAATCATGATCCTTAATAAACATTTAAATATATTGTAAGTCAATGTTAATGGTTAAGGTCATGAATCTAAAAGTTTTTATCTAAATCATATGGTAATCAGTAAGTAGAATCAAAGCACACATAGAGCATGGCTATGATTTGATGTTTAATCCTAACTTTTCATGTGCAAGACTTGTTCTAACCATGAACTGATCTTAATGTTGGTGCCTGATCAAAAAGAATAAATAGCCTAGTTATTAGTATAAACTAGAGTCTCTAAATTCTAACATATTATTGTGTTTCACCCATAATTCATCATTTTTTGAGGTCAACATACCCCCATTTCTGATAAAATGGGGAACCTTGTTTAAAATTGTGTAAATTTGTACCTTAAGGTTGAAAAATATTTTGATTAGAGTACCACTAACATGTTTACACATCATTTTTATTTCAAGATCATCCACACTTCATTCTCCTTTGGATTAATTGGAATTTTTTAAAGTGATCATTTCTTTACCCCTTCTAATGTTGTTAATGATTGTTGCATGTGTTTTTGTATTGCAAACTCAAAGGAATCTCATTTTGAAATAAACATGATTAGGTTATTTTACTTCAATATTAAATTGATCTTTTACTAACCTTTTGGTCTGTCAAAGATTAATTAAATATATTTAACCCTAATCCAATGTTTTAACCTTGGTCACTTTTGAAGTAAATTCAAATTTGTAGAGAAACAATTTACGTGGGAACAATTATTTGTGCCATGGATTTAGCTTAATTTTTATCCTAACGTTTAGTCATGTTTTTCAAAATGACCAAACCTTAGTCTAAAAAATATTATGATTGGTCCCTTTATGTCCCATGAACCCTTGGTCTATTTTATTATTAGCATGATCTAACTAATGCAGGGTCCCTTTTTTAATATCCTAGATAAGTCATAACTCCTTATCATAAAGTTTTGATTATATTTATAAATATAATAAAAACCCTAGGATAAAACTTTATGAGTTATCTCTTATGATTCATGGGATCCCTTTAATTATGTTTTAGAACATAAACTAAAAATTTTATCCTAAGGTTTTATCGTGTTTATCAACATGAATAAAACCTTAGTCTAAAATATTTAACCTAAGTTTTTTATATGTCCCGAGCCTGACTTAATATTTTTATTGATCATAGGATCAATGGTATGCATTTTCTCAAGAAAGATTGATCTTACGGTGCATGTTAATTCAATATTTTAATAGAGCCCCAAAATAAGTGAGAAAGTGACAAGTTTTACCATTTTAGTAAAATAACATTGAGCAACCAATGGTGTGTCACCCTCAAGATCAAGATCCAATGGATCACGTTGATATGACCAAATAATATCTAACAGTGCCAATGAAGGTTTAAAATTTGAAATCCCTAATAAAAATATAGAGATGATATGTGCCAGAACAATGGGCCACAAATTAAATCTCAAACATCTTTCAAAGATCAAGTGTACATGGATAAATTTACACATTCTAATCAACAATGAGTGGAGAAGGAGACATGATCCAATCAATCAAGATCAATGGAGTGCATTCATCCAGATAGAGATGATATGATAGTGCAAGATCAACATTGACATTTCAACAAGGATTAGGGAGAATGTGGAAGTGATAAGTGTCACAACTATGGGGAATATAACAAAGTAGCCAATAGCATTTGATTTCTCAGATTGAGATCAATGAACCATGTTGAGCCATGTAAATAGATCTGATGGTGCAAGATCAATGTTAAAATTTCAACAAGGATCAGAACAAATGTAGAAGTGATAAGTGTCACAACCATGGGTAATATAAAAAAGCAATTAATAGCATTCAATTTCTTAGATCAAGATCAACAAACCACATTGATCCATGAAAATAAATCCAATAGTGTGGTACAATGAAAAAAATTCAAAGGTCCTACAACTAATGAAATATTGACACGTGTTCAAAAGTGGCAAATAGTCATATTTTAAATATTAATGATCAGGATGCCACATCAGAGCCACATAAGTATAATATTCTAAATTGAAAATTTTGTAGACTCAAAAAATGTAAAGGTATAAATACACAATCCAATTGAGATATAAGTCATGAAGCTCACATTAGTTCAAATATTTGAACCATTAAATCACTATAAAAACCTTCAATAAATCCTTAACAAGTATGAAAACCCTAATTTGAACCTTTACTCATTATAATCAAGCCAAGGAAGGTTAATTTTTCATTTACGCAAGGATAATTCGATCCAGAATTGAACTTCAAACCACTAGAAAACACTTAGGGAAATCCATAACCATGATGACCAAAAAAGGTATTTCAAGGGAAGATGTGGAGCTCTATTTGACTTCAGATGTAGAAGGGAGGAATTTCAAGGACACAAAGTTTGATTCCATAGCCCTAAATATAGGGGATAATAGTTAGTCAAGATTTTTTTGGACCACTAAGATCTAGCAACTTATCACAAGAGAAGAGGAGAAGAATATGTCTTCAAGGAGGTTCTAATATGACATAGTTTCCATTTAAATGATATGTCTCCATTATGTTGCAGCAATACCCAAGGTACTAAATTGTGTAGACATTCTCACTCCTATTTTTAAAGATGGTAAAATAGATAAGGGCATGATAATTCACAAGGGTATTTTCAATAAAATTACTTACATTTCTCTTATAGCATTTGAAAACTACTAAAAACTTCCTAAAACCCAAGTAGACCAAACCACAATCAATAATTAGGCCAAAGATAATGATTTAAAGAGCATCCTTTCCCTATGGCTGTACTCTGGGAATCAAGTGTTTTCAGACTTCAATAACAATATCCCCATTAGTCAATTTAGACCTAGAATAATAATGATCATTACTATGATGAATAGGTTATGTGGAAAGTCAACCACTACATATGTAAACAAAATTTGGGTACCCTTAGTCTACTTTATGATTAAGAAACAACTCACCCCTCCTCTTGGTGAAGTTATCAACACCTATTTAAGTAGACATATTTTTTAAGTCAAGAAGAGAACTGAGAATGAATTCTTCATGATGTCATAACTACTGGATGCCTTACTTGCCACAACAAATATCCCTAACCCTAGATAATGGTCACCTAATGAGACACAGATAGTCTGCCAATATTATTAAAAAAATACACATATTCAAGTATAGGTACCACATCCACTTCATTTTTTACTATGTTTATCCAACCATAATTGAGCCCATAACTAGGGATCTAATGTCAAGAGTCAACCCCTCAATCAAAAATTTAATTGAGGCCATGGGGGACGTCTATTTATATCTTGATTATGAAATCATTAAGACTGAAGGGACACAATGCACTCCCCTCACATTACTAGTCCATGTGCTAAATAATCTTATAATGTAAGAATTAGTTTACCAAATCAACAATGGAATAGATGGTCTTTATAATACAAAAAGGAAGGGGCTAATTCACACCCTCCCCATAACCATTGGAAGGATTTTTTTGCACAAGGGGAAAATATTCAGGTAGCTTCCAAATACATGACCTCCTTCAATCTTCATGTAGATGAACTAAGGTAATGGGATTCACATGGAAGAGTTAAAGAAAATTTGAAAGACAAAGGAATCAATGTGCCTTATGAGCACTAGCCTAGTCCTTTTATCCTTATTTACACAAAATCCTCTTCATTCTTTGAGGTCACCATTAGATTGAAAAGGCAAAACATCAATCCTCAATTTAGGATAGAGAGGGAGTAAAAGGGAGGAAAGGATAAATGGTAATTAAGGCCAAGGCAATACCATTTTCTAAGTGGTACACTCTCTAGAACCCGACCAACCTAGCTACATATAGAGTCTAGAATTAAGGCACAAGTTAAACATAGGCTAGAAGATAGAAGGCCTGGTGAGATAACATCCTATTCAACCCAAGTAGAGGAACAAGCGTCACCAGTGGAAGAAGTTTACATAGTAACATTGCACCCTAATGTGACCTTTAAATATTCCCTCAAAATTATATCATTAGCCTATGAGTCTAAATATGAGGAAATGGAGTAGACAAATGAAGAAGGGGAAGGAAATGTTGGATCTAGTTCCTATATACACCCCCAAAAGAAAAGTTGAATTGGCCATTGTTTCGGTGAAGGCAAAGAATCCCAAGGTGATGTCACTCCTACTTTGAGTGAAGTTAACCTCTTTAGTGAATAAAACTTAATCCATGGTCTAATCATTTCAAAATGGTTCATCTATGGAAAATTTCAAAAGTTACCAAGTGCACAACATCCATGGGCTATGATGAGGGAAATCAATATCCTAATTCATGAAGAGGTCAAAAAATGGATCCTAGCCCTACAAAAGGAAGATGAAAAAATGATGGATGTTTAGGGGAATAAAGTTAATCACAAGTGGAGACTCCATCTCCAAAAGTAACACAATCTTTTGTTGGTGTCAAATTTGACCCAACAACTACTAGCTTGCAAAGGGTAACTAAGAAGAAGGCCATGGTTGGTGGATAGGAGTTCACATTTCAAAAGTTGGAACCTTTTGTTGGATTGACTCTAGTTGGAGGACAAAATCATGGTGATGACCCAATATTTAAATAAATCATTCTTGAAATGGTTTAAGCTCAGTCAAATCAATTATAAATATTGATCATGAGCATCTTGCAGCAGAATAAGAACTTGAAAGAACAAACCATCTTATCAATCTAAGAAGACAAATTCAAGAAATTTGAGGACACCATGGATGATTTGTAAAATTATTTAAAGTCAGTCTAGACTAGGAAAGAGGCAGTGAATAAACAAAACACCATAGCTATAGGTGAAGTTAGCCAATGGTAGGCTTTGAGCTACCAAGTTAAAGATTTGATCAAAGTCTTGACTAAAAATCAAATCCTTGAATTCAGGATAGTCAACTTAGCCCACCTAAATATGGCTATGGATATATTAATTGATAAGATCAAAGCCCTAAGTAGTTAGTCCAAGCAAATGGAAGACATTTCTAAGGACCTCAATTAGCAAGAGGGTAAGACATTACACATTTTGGATAGCCTAATCAAAGACCCCACCACCCTTAGTCCACTAGGCCTTATCAATGATGAGAAGTTCAGGCACAGAACTACTCAATTCATGCAAGAAGTGAGGAATCAAAGACAAGGTAAAATAAGGGCTGATAACAAGAATATCATGGGCTTGCCTCTATCATCAAAGGAAAATATAGGAGATGTTAGGAGCATCACACAAGATTTGAAAAGGGACAAGAGGGATCTCAAGGGCCTAAAAGATCAAGAAAAGGAATTTTTCATGAGACCTATCATTGATCTCTCACTGATTAATGAACAACATTATAAAATGAAGATCTTGTAGGGAAGGTAGAAGACTGCTTCAACACAAGGGTCCCAAAGTCAAGCCAGTTGACTTAGGATATTCTATTATATAGAGACATTGTATATTTTTGAAAATAGAATTTTTTTTGTAAAGTCATCTGCAACTTGTAAAATACTTTCCCATAGGTTATTCATTTTAGAATGTCTAAAATGCTCTCAAAATATTGTAAAAGGACAACTATTCTTAATATTTTACATGACTAACTAGCATAACTCATGAAAGGTCTATATAAATAGGTATTGTCCATTGTAAAAGAGAAAGAGTTTTTTGGAGCCAAAAACTATTATGTAAGTTTTGATAAAATTAATACAAAGCAAGGAGTTCTACAAAGTTTTTCCATATTGGCTTGTGTGAACTTCTATCATGTTTTTTCTCTCATTTCTCTAGTATTTTATTCATATTTGAATGGTTCTTATGAATTCTGGATGTGTATCTTTAAATCTAGAGTTGCTAATTTATGCTAATGCTAGATTATTTGAAAGTTCTATGGTTTTCTTCATTTTCTCCATTCTTCTTGCATATGTGCTAAAATTGTTTTCTTATAGGGGTGAATTATTTAAAGTGAAGCTAATCTTTATTTTCACTATTTCATACCATCCTTTGATGTTTGCCTAATGTGTGGTAGGATTTGAGCTTATGCTACTTCATTTCATACATTGGTTAATGCATGTTTGGATGAAATTGGAACTTTGTCATAATGTTTGAAACAAAGATCACCGACACCGCTCTTTTCTACCTTACCCTTATTTTTGCTCTTTTTTATCAATTCACCTTAGATTAGATTCATTGTGAATACTCATCTTAGGTTATCTTTAGACTTAGGTTTAGAGCATAATTCACTTTAAATAACACTGATCATCTTCAAGATCAAAGATCAACTATTAAGACATGGTGGCTCCTAACCACCAATAATATAAATTTATGAAATAGTCTACTTGTTTTGCCTCTATTCCACCAAAGATAACAAATTTATCACAACTTGAAACGTATGCATTGGATTCTCTAGATTTAGAAATGAGTAGTGTTTCTTAAACACTAAGAACCAATTGTGATACACTATTAGGAATTAACAACAAGGGTTCTAAGTTTCTAAGTTTTTAACTCCTCCCTATTTATCGAAAATTGCTTGCCAAACTATGGAATTTGGTCTTGAGTTGTAAACATGCTATTATATCATATTTTTATGTTAATTTTGATGAATAAAAGTATGGAATTTACAAATGGCTTACAAAAGTGATATTCCCTTTCAAATTAAATTATTGTGTGAATTAATAATATATCATCATAAAATATAACATATAAATTATTGTGTAAATTAATAATATATTATCATAAAATATGGCATATGATAATATTTATTAAATATATATTTTTTTATAAATAGGTTATGGGTTGCACATCATTTAAATATATGATAATATTAATATATTATAAAATAGTTTTTCAAATGTGTTCTACATTAGAAATTATTGTGACTCATTTTTTGAGTTTTTTCATACATATTTATTAATAATTTAATTTAATATAATCATAAAAATATATGTATATTTTTAAATTCACATTTTAAGACTTAAACTTGTAAAACATAATATTTATTTTTTTTGAAGATTAAAAAATATATATTTGTATAATTGCTCATAATTTTTTACAATTTATTTTTAATTATTTACACACCATTTAAATATATAAAAATATTAATATGTTATAAAATAGCTTTTGAAATCTGTTTTACATTAGAAATTATTGTGATTATCATTTTTTATGAATTTTATTATACATATTTTATTTATTAATAACTTAATTTAATATAATCATAAAAATATGCATGTTTCTAAATTCACACATTAATACTTTAAATTGTAGAATTATATATTTATTTCTTTGAAGACAAAAAATACATGTTTATATAGTTCCTTGTAATTTTTTACAATTTATTCTTAGTTATTTAATATTTTCTAAATATTATTTTATTTATAATTTTTTATTTTTCCTTGAATTTTGTTGGAAAAAAAGTGTAACCCATTAACATGATTATATAGGTCAATGTTAAGATTGTACATATGGTCTTGGTCAAGATCTAAAAATTGTGAAACATATCTCTAATCCTACTTGCATGCTATCAATTTATACATTAATTACATGCTTCAAATTATAGTTTATTAAAATGGGTTAAACCTTCAATAATTAAATTCAAAATGGTTTTTGGTTAGGTACTATGTAGATACAATTATGCTAACCCTTATGATTTTTTAAACCACTCAAAATTACAGGTTGATAAACATAAATAAAATAAAAATTATTGTGCAAGTGAAGTATTCAATGTTTACGTTAGATAGTAATTGATAAGTAGAACTTGATCAAATAAACCTAATCACTTATATATATATATATATATATATATATATATATATATATATATATATATATATTCAAACTTTTGGAAAATTAGCATGCATCATGATCAACAACAAATAACAATAAATTGGAAAGGTGAAAAATAAAAACAAACCCATTCAATTTGTAAGGTAGCATACCATGTGTTAGGTCTATAAAAATAATTATGACAAGTTTCAAGTAATACAAACATTTTATAGAAGTGCCATTTTATAATTATTGGCTCAATATGGAAGTTTTATGCATATCCATGAAAGGGGTTTATAGCATTGAATCTCATGCAATGATGAATCAATATTTCCAAATTTGGACCATTCACCCATATGTAAACAAATGTGCATAACATATATAAAATAATATAAACTAAATTCCAAGTTGACATTTTTTACTATCTTCATTTTTCTCCACTTTAAGTCATGTGTTTAACCACAAAGTTAGTTGTTAGTGAAAGCATTGACATATGACCCACTTTATGAAAACCTAACAAAAATGATACATAATATAAATATAGTGTAGACACTACTTCTGAATTATATAGTACCGTAGTCTTATACACTTGAAAAATACATATCATGGATGTACCTTGAGCTTGTAAACCTTTTCCATTACCTAAAGGCTCACACAATATCTCTTTGTGCCCAATTCCATACCCCTTAGTCTTACTAGTGTTATTATGATGAATTAGACCTTTTATCTTGCTTGGAATGTTTTAAACCTGCTTATCTTCCATCTCTACAAGTTCTAGACCTATACCTACTTTTATACTACCTAGACACTTACGTTCTAGTCAAAGACTTACATTGATATAAGTGTTTTACCCTAACACAAGTGTCTAGTGCCCTAAAGTCATATAATTTATAAATGAAACATATTGAAAAGGTTGACCTAAGTAATTTAATATGATATATTATCCAAATAGATTGGTATAAATATAATATCAACCCTGATTAATTCCTTACTTAGAAAAACATAGAAAATACCTAAAGAGACTAAGGAAACTTATCAAAATAATTATATCATGCACAAAAGTGATCAAAAGCTTCTCTATTTTCTACTATTTCCATATCAGTCATAAGGACAACACTTCTATAGGTATGAAGTACTGAAGGAAAAAATTAAGAGCTATATTTGTCAAGTTAAAATCTAGGTCACTATTGTACTTCCTTATCACACATTGGAATATTCACACATAATCCAACACGTAGGGGAGAATTACATAAGTCTTAGACCCTCTTCAAAATACTAGCTATGTAGGCAATGCACATTAGTAAAATGGTATTTGGGAAAACTCAACTCCATGTTCTCACTAACCCATTTTTTCCATAGCTAATATTAATATGAAGAACTAAGAATTCTACTATTTTACAAGGAGATACAGTCCATGACCCATATCTCAATGCATCAGAATGAAGGTGATGAAAAAAATAGAAGTATCTAGGGGCTTGCATCTAATTTCAATAAGTATTTTGTATTAGACACCTATGTCCAAGTCAGACAATAGTGTCGATGCAACCGTCCCAAGTCGACATAAGTACCCATGGCTATATAGGTAAAATATTTAGAATTAGGTGACTATTCTAGAATATAGATCCAATCCACTTGTTGCATGTTGTAAATCCATATTTGTATTAACATCAAAACCAATTAAGTATTTTATTTTTCCTTATTATTACAATATCTAGCACAGTTATAATTTATATTATTAACATCTCAACATAATAAATTTAGTATATGTTTATTTCTTATATGTTATGAATTTGGGGATAAAATTCAGAAACAAATAAAACATAATATATATAGACAATGTGGAGAAGAAAACCAACAGAAATTAGAGAGAACAAAGACTACTCAGCAATTCACTATTCTAGAAACATTAATGCACTCTTTTGTATATTTTAAGTTATGGTTTTGGAAACATTCGTGTAAGCCAAATCTCATTTGAATTTCCTTTTTGTGTGCTTTAAGATTTCAAAAACTTAGTTGACATTTCAAAAATTATATGCAAATATCCAAAAAATCAATCTCTATCTCAAAACTTGTAATAGAACTTCACAGAACCAAAAATGGGGGATTTATTCAAGGGCCTCTATTGTCCCTTAGTTATTATCAAGCATCTATGTAGGTAATAGAATCTAAAATTTCTATTCAATGGATGTGTTAAGAAATAGTGCAGTGATTGTAGGGGCTAATATTATATGACATGTCAAGGTAGAATGAATGTATGGCAAAGAAATGAGTACTATAAATTTTTTTTGAAATATACTATAAATTCTTGGATTAATTACCTTTGGAATTTCACAACACATTATTATAATATGTTGTTTCATTCTTAGTTACTAGTGGCATAGGCATCCCATGTGAGCTTTATTGTTTTATTTTTCTCTTCTTTGTACAAGGACCTGAAGCCTTTCAAACTGTATTTTTAACCTTATCTAATAAAAAACATATTCCTACAATAAATATGTGGTTGTTCCTTGTCTTTCAAGTCCTATATGCACTAATAAAAATATGTTTTTATAAACTTCACATATTTAAATAGGACCTTATTGACATGAAAATTGATTCACATCATGTGAGAAACATTGATAGATTATGTACACAATGCATATGAAACCCAAAACAAATATCACAAGGGCCCATCCTAGAATCATACATTTGTTTAATAAAGGCCAAAACACCAAGAAAAATAAATAAGAAGGAAAGAAAAAGAGAATACAGTGAGGAAAAAAGGAACCAAAAAATATTTTAAAATATAGAAAAAATAAATAATCGATAAACACACAAATAATTTAAAATACCACAATTCTACAACTAACAATAGCACCATGCATCAAGTCTCTATTGTGATTAGAATATAATCTAAATATGTTTCAAATATTTTATAAAATTAATTTTGCTATTGAGTTTAAAGACAATTATCATAGAGAGAACATCTTTAATAAATATGAGTCATAGAATGATAGTGCAAAAAGTAGTACACAATTAATTTTTTTTAAGTAGATTGTATATAATGGATGGTAAATGCAATCATGAACCAAAAAAATATTTAACAAAATGATAAAACCTATCAACAAGTTTACATTTTTGAGAAAAGTCCTTAACACAAAGGAAAACCTCATCTAAACAACATAAATAGCTAAACTCTTTCCAAAAGTCCAAAGTTTCAGCCACAACCGTTCTCCCCTTAATTTAAGAGGAAAAAATCTCAAAAGCATTAGATCTAGTAAAGATCTATTACTAACAAGAGCATTAAATTTTAGCTTAAAACCTTTAAGCCACTCCCTAAGAGAGACATTTCCATGAAATCCTAGGGAGGCTAATATGGAGTTGAATCCTCGACTAAGGATAACACTTGAAAATTTCAAAGAAGTTTTTATATTTATATTTATATTTATTTTTACATTATTTATTTTGTAAAAAAGTTTTTATATTTATTTTTATTTTGTTTCAATTATTTAATTAATTAAAAAATATTTATTTAAAATATGTCAAGAAATATTTTAAATATATTTATTTAAAAGATGTTGAGTGATTATATTTACAAATTAAATGAGTGAGATTTATGAGAAGGATATTAAAAGTTTTTTAGTAATTTTTAATTATTTAATTTGTAAATGTAAGTTCATATTAAAACATATTATTGGGGTATTTAATTAAGATGTTTGGCAAGGAACTTATAAATTATTGATTTATAACTCAACAAGGGTTAATTTTTTATCTACAAAAGTTTTCCCAATGACATATAACATGTTCAACCACAAAGTTACTCATGCATTTTAAAAATACACATAGTTGAGTCTAGTTGACTCGACTTCCAAATAAATAATAAAATACATTATACAGCATTAAAAAAATGTGATTGACTATAATTTAATTTTATTACATATAAAAATGTGTGATTGAAGACACTGGTATTACTACAACCTCCAAATAGCCATTTGATCGAGTGATTTATGAATAAAAACATCAAGAGATCTTAGTGACCACATCTCTATCAATATATCATCAATGAATAGATAACAAATAGTAATAACTCACTAATCATGGGATGATGCCATTTATAAAATTAACCCATTTTAATCTTTACTTTACTTTTTCCACTTACATCTCATCACATGGAAAACGTCGATTTCCTAATACTCACAAAATTTACACATTCATTGTAATTTTTTAAAAACCCTTTAAAATATTAAGTTTTATTTATAATCTCCTTATTCGTGTCCACACCTACACTTTCGTTAGGTCATTATATGCATAAATATATGCTACTTTGAATTACACATCACCAAATATCTAAAATTTCCATTTAACCAAACATGTCCGAAGATAAGGGTTCTAAGTTTTTAACTCTTCCATGTTGATCAAAAATTACTTGTCAAACTATGGAATTTGGTCTGGAGTTGAAAGCATGATAATATATCATATTTTTAATGTTAATTTTGACAAATAAAAATATGGAGTTTGCAAATGCCACACAAAACTGACATTCCCTTTCGAATAAAATTATTGTGTAAAGTAATAATATATTGTCATAAAATATGATACGGGATAATATTTATTATATATATATATATATATATATATATATATATATATATATATATATTTTAAAAAGAGGTTATGGGTTACAAACTATTTAAATATATGAAAATATTAATGTATTATAAAATAACTTTTCAAATATATTTTATACTATCAATTATTGTGACTATCATTTTTTTAAAAATTTTACATACATATTTTATTTATTAATAATTTAATTTAATTTAATCATAAAAATATATATGTTTTAAAATTATCTCTCTCTCACTCTCTCTCTCTCTCTCACACACACACATATATATAGATTAAAAAATACATGTTTATATAATTTCTCATAATTTTTTACAATTTATTCTTAATTATTTAATATTTACTAAATATTATTTTATTTATAATTTTTTATTTTTCCTTGATTTTTTTGTTAAAAAGGTGTAACCCATTAATATGATTATGTAAGTCAATGTTAAGATTGTACATATGGTATTGGTCAAGATCTAAAAATTGTGAAACATATCTCTGATCTTAGTTGCATGCAATCAATTTCTACATTAATTACCCACTTAAAATTATAGTCTCTTGAAAAAGGTTAAACCTTCAATAATTAAATGCATAAGGTTTTTTGGTTAGGGCTTATGTAGATACAGTTAGTCTAACCCTTATGATTTTTCAAACCACTCAAAACTATAGGTTGATAAACATAAATAACATAAAAATTATAGTGCAAGTGAAGTACTCAATGTGTATGTTAGATAGTAATTGATAAGTAGATATTGATCAAATAAACATAATCACTTGTCTATATATGGATGGATAAATTCAAAATTTTATAAAATTAGCATGCATTATGATCAACATCAAATAAAAATAAATGGGAAAGGTGAAAAATACAGACAAGCCCATTCAATTTGGAAGGTGGAATATCATGTGTTAGGACTATACAAATAGTAATGGAATGTGTCAAGACATACAAATATTATATAAAAGTGTAATTTTAATTATTGGCTCAATATAAAATTTGTATACATATTCATGAAAGGGGTTTACAAATTTGAATCTTGTGCAATGATAACTCAATAATTCTAAATTTGGACCATTCATCCATATGTATATAAATGTTCATATATAAAATAAATTCCAAGGGGGCATTTTTTACTATCTTCATTTTTCCCCACTTTGAGTCATGTGTTTAACCATGAAGTTAGTTGTTAGTGAATGCATGGACATATGACCCACTTTATGAAAACATTAAAAAAATGATACATAATATAAACATAGTGTAGACACTAATTCTGAATTACATAGCATCTCAATATTGTACACTTGGCAAATACATATCATGGATGTACCTTCAGCTTCTAGTCCTTTTGCATTCCCTAAAGTTTCACATACACTATCTCTTTGTGCCCATTTTCTTACCTCTTAGTCTTACCAATTTTATTATTATGAATTAGACCTTTTATCTTGCCTATAATTTTATAAACCTACTTATCATCCATATCTGCAAGTTCTAGAGCTATACCTACTTTTATACCGCCTAGACACTTATGTTCTAGTCAGATACTTGCATCAACACAAGTGTTCTACCATAATGCAAGTGTCTAGTGCCCTAAAGTCATCCAATTTATAAATAAAATGTATTGTAAAGGTTGACCCAAGTGACTTAAAGCAAGATATTATCCAAATGGATTGGTATAAATATAATACCAACCCTCATTAATTCTTCACTTAGAAAAAACATAGAAAAGACCTAAACAGACTAAAGCAAGTTATCAAAAGAATTTTACCAAGCACACAAGTGATCAAAAGCTTCCTTATTTTCTATTATTTCAATATCAGTCATTAGGACAACAAATCTAAAGGTCTGAAGTACTGAAGGAACAACCTAAGAGCTATATTTGCCAACTTAGAATCAAGGTCACTTTTTTACTTGCTTATTACACATTTCATGATTAATACATAAGCTATCATATAAGGGTGAACTACATAAGTCTGAGGTCCTCTTTATAATATTAGCTATGTAGGCAACACTCTTGGAGAAAGGGTATCTGGGAAAACTCAACACCATATGCCCACTAACCCATTTTTTCCACAACCAATATTAAGATAAAGAACTAGGATTTTGTTATTTGACAAGGAGTGACAGTCCATGACCCATATCTAAATGCACAAGAATGAAGGTGATGAAAAACCTAGAAGCATCTTGGTTCTTGCATCCAATTTCAACAAGTATTTCATATTAGACACCTATGCCCAAGTCAGATAGTAGTGTCAATGTAACTACCCTAGGTTGACATAAATGCCCATGGTTATAGAGGTATAATATTTCAAATTAGGTTATTATTACAGAATATAGATCTAATCCACTTTTTGCATGTTCCAAATCCATATTTGTATTAACATCAAAACCAAAGTTCTAAGTATCTTATTTTTCATTATTATCATAATATCTAGCATAGTTGTAATTTATATTATTAGCATCTCATCATAATAAATTTAGTATATATTTATTTATTATATGTTATGTATTTAGAGATAAATTTTAGAAATAAATAAAACATAATATGTTTATTATAATGAGGAGAAGAAAACCAACAAAATTTAGAGAGAACAAAGACTACTTACCAATTCACTATTCTAGAAACATCAATGTACTCTTTTGTAAATTTCAAGTAATGGTTTTGGAAAATTTCATGCAATTCAAATCTCATTTGACTATCTTTATTATGTTCTTTAAGATTTCAAAAATCTGGTTGACTTTTCCAAAAGTATATGCAAATATCAAAAAAATTAGTCTCTATCTGTAATAGCACGTCATAGACCAAAAAATGGGTGATGTATTCAGGGGACTTTATTATCCCTAAATTATTATCAAGCCTCTAGGTAGGTAATAAAATATTAAATTTATGCTCAATGCATGTGTCAAGAAAGAGTGCAGTGAGTGTAGGGGCTACTCTTATATGACATGTCAAGGTAGAATGAATGTATGCCAAATAAATAAGTGCTTTAGATTTTGTTTGAATTATATTCTAAATTCTTGGATTAACTACCTTTGGTCTTTCACATCATAATCCTATAATATGTTTTTTTATTCTTAGTTACACCATTGGTAGAGGCATCCCAAGTGGGATTTATTATTTTATTATTATCTCCTTTGTACAAGGCTCTGGAGCCTTTCAAATCCTATTTTTAACCTTATCTAACATAAAATATATTCCTACATTAAATATGTGGTTGTTCCTTGTCTTCCATGTCCTATATGCACTAACAAAAATATGTTTTTATAAACTTCATATATTTAAATAGGTCCTTATTAACATGAAAATTTATTCACATTAGGTGAGAAACACCAATAAATTAGGTACACAATGCATGTGAAACACAAAAAAAATATCACAATAGCCCATCATAGAACCATACATTTTTTTAATAAAGCTCAAGAAACAAAGAAAAATAAGTAAAAAGCAAAGAAAAAGAGAATAACTAATATAATGAGGAAAAAAGGAGCAAAAAACCATTTTAAAATATAGAAAAAATAAAAGATCGATAAGCATACAAATACTTTAAAATACCATAATTCTACAACTAACAAAGGTGCCATGTGCCAAGCCCCTGTGGGGGTTAAAATATAATTGAAATATGTCCCAAGTATTTTGTAAGATTAATTTTGGTTTTGAGTTTAAATATAATTATCATGGATAGAGCATCTTTGACAATAATGAGCCATAGAATGGTAGTGCAAAAGTAGTACACAATTAATTTTTGTTTAGTAGATTGTATATGATGGATGGTGAATGCAATCATGAACATAAAGTATATTAAAAAATTATAAAACCTAGCAAAGCAAGGATATATTTGAAATAGTTTATGGATATCAACCCTAAAATTCCAAATTAGCCATGAATGTCAATTAGAAATTGGTTGAGAGCTAGTTGTTTTAGGTATTTACATTATTCATTTTCAAAAGAAACTTTTATATTGATTCCCATTTCATTTCAATCATTTAATTATTAAAAAGACATTTATTTAAAAAATGCAAGAGATATCTTAAATGCATCTATTTAAAAGATGTTGAGTGACTAGATCTTAAAATCTTTCTCGTAAGTATCATATCAATTAACATGTAAATGTAATTCCATACCAAAACACATTATTAGGGTGCTTAATCAAGGTGATTAGTAAGGGATGTACAAGTTATTGACTTATAATTCAATAAGGATTGAATTTTTATCTCTAAAGGTTTTGCCAATGGAATGTATAATATTCTCAACCATAGAGTCACCCATGAATTTTAAAATTACACAAAGTTGAGTCCAATTGGCCCATCTTCAACATTGGTTAAAGGGTATAGTTACATAACATTACAAATGTGTGATTGAGTATGATTTAATCCTATTACAGATAGAAATGTGAGATTGAGGTGATTGGTATTACTACAACCTCCAAATAGGGATTTAATCAAGTGGTTTATGAATATCAAGAGATCTTAGTGACCACATCTCTATTGATTTGTCATCAATGAATATATGAGAAATGGAAATAGTTCATTGGTCACAGAGTGCTGCAATTCACGGAGTCAGCGCCTTCTCATCTTTGTTTTACTGTCTCCACTTGAACATCTCATCACATGGAAAATGTCAATTTCCTCGTACTCACAAAATTTACACACTGATACCAACTTTAGGTTGCATTCAAGTCTATGAACCCCTTTAAAATATTAACTCTGATTTATAATCCTTGTTTGTGTTGAAACCTACAAAATAAATTAAAAAAGGCCTACATTGAAGATGTTAAAACATATTAAAAATATATGCGGTTACCTATATGAGTTAGAACTGTGATCATAATAAGACCACATTCTATCTTTTGACTGGTCACGAGGTCATAGACTACCATGTATTGTTTTTGGTCTACAATGGTTTCCATGCAGATTAGTTAATTTATATATTATGTTTGATAAACAGTGTGGTCCATGCCTTAAGCGTTACAATTGAGCACCCAATTTAAAATGTAATATCTAGCGATCAATTTTTCAGTAACAGACACATAACATCTCTAAGTCACAAAAAAATGTGGTTCATGCAATCACGTTAAGTAATAGAGTAAGTCACATAAAATATAGACATAAAATTTAAGCTTATCTGATGGGGTCTGCAAAATTATTTAAATATGATCTTAAGTTTTGATTTAAATTTTACAAAAATGTTATCTGATCAATTTAAATTTGAAATATAATTAAATTATTATATAAACCAAATTATAATTGAATTATAAAAATAAAATATAATTATAATAACAATGTGCTCTTAAATTTTGATGTGGATTTTACAAAGGTTAGTGTGACCAATTTTATATTAAAACCTTAATGAATTATCACATGAAACAAATTCAAAACTTTTGACTTTTCTAACAAGTAAATTGACATCCATTAATGAGGAAGAATTAAAATAGGTTTCTATTGACGCGGTGGGAGGGGAAATATTATTATATGCCCTCATAATCACGGCATTTACGTTTTACACATGATAAATAATAATAGCATGGAACGTTTATAGAGATAAGTAAAAGTCTTCAAAGTAATTCAAGCATCCAAATGTGTCTTTATTGACATAGTGAGAGGGAAAACATTAAAACATGTGGGCGTCGTACGATGTTAATAATAACATGTGAGCGTCCGGAAAGATAAGTCTTTATTGACCCTGTGAGAGGGGAAACATACATTATTATGTGACATGATGTTAAGGTACCGTAACAAACACGGTATTTACAATACCGTATGGGCGTTTCGCAAGATGGGTAAATTTATTTAAAAGATGTGCGTTTGAAAGAAATAAATACGGAAGGAGGGGATGAATGCTTTTCAATTCAAACCAAAATTTGACGAAAGGAAGTATAGTCATACAAATGTAGGGATCATTTGTGCGTCTTGACCTTATATGTATTTTTAATTTATTTAAATGTTTCTTGAAATTTTCTTTTTGGAGAAAGAACGAAACAATTTCGTTAGGTCATTGTAAACATAAATATATGCCTACTTTGAATTACACACCATAAAATATTAAAAATATCCATTCAATCCAACATGTACGAAGATAAAGGTTTTAAGCTTTTATGGAAGCATTTCGTTTGTATTTTGAGTTGTTTATTATCATATGTCGTTTGTATTTGGAGTTGTTTATTAACATATTGTCATACTTTGATCTTGTTGATATTGATTAATAATTGTTTGACCTGCCATCATCCAAATTTAAATCTGTCTATGTGGCGGCGCCAAACTATATAGACGGTCTTGAGTTGAAAGCATGTTAATGGGTTAGACTTTTATGCTAATTTTTGACGAATAAAACTAGTGGAACTTACAAATATGAGAGAAAAGTGACATTTTATTTCAAATGAAATTATTTTGTTAAGTAATAATATATCGTATATATAATATCACATATGATAATATTTTTTAAATATATATTTATATTTTATTTTTATAAAAAAGTCGTAAGATTATTTTGTGTTTTTCTTAAAAAAGGTACAAATAGAGTTAATATTACACATCATTTAAATATATGAAAATATTAATATGTTATAAAATAGCTTTTCAAATATGTTCTGCATTAAGAAATATTGTGATTAGTTATTTTTTAGAGGTGAAGAATTCTTCACCTCTAACTAAAGTAGAAATGTTAGTTAGAGGTGAAGAATTTTTCTCTTGACTACATAAAAATAACATTTTAGTACTAATCAATATCTACTATGGATTTGTCTCTCATTTTATATTTTTGTGATCTAGGGTGTAAGTAGAGAGATTTAACACACACAAGAATATTATCTCTATTCATGCATCCGACTTACAATTTTCATTTTATATGTGTCTAAAGTTTGTCTAAAAAATGTAATTTTTCATATTGGAAAGGACATTCTTGAAACATAAATGGGTACTTTATCTCCTAACCAAGCATTATCAAAGGTAAAAACATGGTAATATAGTTTATTCACCACCCATGATGTGGTGGTGATGTCATTTTCACCCACATCACACCGGAGGTGGAGATGTCCAACTAAGTTTTAAACATAGAGTTGAGAATTTATTCATTTATGCATATGCATATCTTAAGTCTCTTTTTCTTGACAATACAAATAAAATTGTGTAATTGACAGGTCATGCTAAGAGTAAAAATAAGTTGTGATTATAACACATAAATGTAATTAATTGAAAAATGATACGAGTCTTATGTCATATTTATGGAAAGCAAACATAGAACTTATTCATCTCCAATAAATATTCATAGGGTGATAAATAATTTAAATGCTCACAATGACCAATTTGGACACAATCCTTCAATCAACTTGAAAAACCAAATAATATATATATTATTTCTACATCAAATAAGAATGATGGAAATATTATTTTCAAAATTTGAGTGTATGCCAATGAAAAGAGTTTTAACATATTAATAAAATTAAAATAGTGATAATATGTACATAATCATTGCAATAAGGTAAAATGTTTATATATGTATATGTATATGTATATGTATATGTATATGTAGATGTAGATGTAGATGTAGATGTATATGTAGATGTAGATGTAGATGTAGATGTAGATGTATGAATATAAAATGTGAATATAATATAATGTTGGTTCAATTCTATATAGGCATATAATGCTAAAAGGTTGTACACTTCCATATAGACATATAATAAAATATCATATAAGTAATATCATAATCATTAAAAATCCTCCCTCTCCTTATCTTAGTTCTATAAGGATCTCCCTCAGATGCCTTACTCATAGATGGAGATCCCTCAAATAAAAATATGTTTTTATAAACTTCTCATATTTAAATAGGACCTTATTGACATGAAGATTGATTCACATACACCGATAAATTAAGTACACAATGCATGTAAAACCCCCAAAAAATATCACAGTGGCCCATCCTAGAACCATATATTTTTCAATAAAGGCCAAGATACAAAGAAAACAAATAATAAGGAAAGATAAAGAGAATAGAGAATATAATGAGGATAAAAAGAGCCAAAAAATATTTTAAAATGTAGAGAAAATAAATAATTGATAAGCATACAAATAATTTAAAATACCACAATTCTACGACTAACAAGGGCACTATGTACCAAGTCCATGTAGGGGTTAGAATAGAATTGAAATATGTCCCAAGTATTTTGTAAAATTAATTTTGGTGTTGACTTTAAAGATATTTATCATAAAAAGAGCATCTTTGACACATATGAGCCATAGAATTGCAGTGAAAAATTAATACGCAATTCATTTTTGTTAGTAGATTGTATATAATGGATGGTGGATACAATCACGAACATAAAGTATTTAACAAAACACTAAAACCTATCAAAATATGGATAGATCTAAAATAGTTTATGGAGATTAGCGCTAAAATTCCAAATTAGCCATGCCTGTCAATTAGAAATTGGTTGAGGGCTAGTTATTTTAGGTATTTACCATATTTATTTTCAAAAGAAACTTTTATATTGATTCCCATTTCATTTCAATCATTTAATTATTCAAAATACATTTATTTAAAATATGTCAAGTGATATCTTAAATGCATTTATTTAAAATACGTTGAGTGACTACATCTTAAAAGCTTTCTCGTAAGTCTCATATCAATTAACATGTAAATGTAATTCCATACCAAAACACATTATTAGGGTGCTTAATCAAGGGGATTAGTAAGGGATGCACAAATTACTGATTTATAACTCAATAAGGATTGAGTTTTTATCTCTAAAGGTTTTCCCAATGGAATGTATAAGATTCTCAACCACAAAGTCACCTGTGCATTTTAAAAATACACAAAATTGAGTCCAATTGACCCATCTTCAACATCAGTTATAGGATATAGTTACATAACATTACAAATGTGTGATTGGGTATGATTTAATCCTATTACAGATAGAAATGTGAGATTGAA
Source organism: Torreya grandis (assembly GCA_037957365.1). Lineage (NCBI taxonomy): Eukaryota > Viridiplantae > Streptophyta > Pinopsida > Cupressales > Taxaceae > Torreya > Torreya grandis. The sequence goes on from JARHVA010001205.1 coordinate 1,675,848, forward strand.
GCGACTAGTATTACTACAACCTCAAAATAGGGATTCAATCGAGTGGCTTATGAAAGGGAACATCAAGAGATCTTAGTGACCACATCTCTATCGATTTGTCATCAATGAATATTTGAGAAATGGAAATAGTTCATTGGTCACATGGTGTTGCAATTCATGGAGTCAGCTCCTTGCCATCTTTGTTATATTGTCTCCACTTGAACATCTCATCACATGGAAAACATCAATTTCCTCATCCTCACAAAATTTACACATTGATACCAACTTTATTTTGCATTCAAGTGTACGAAACCTTTTAAAATATTAACTCTGGTTTATAATCCTTGTTTGTGTCCACACCTACAAAATAAATAAATAAATGCCCACAGTGAAGAATGCAAAAACATATTAAAAATATATGTGGTTACCGATATGAGTTAGAACTGTGATCATAATAAGACACGTTGTATCTTTTGACTGGTCAAGAGTTCATAGACTACTATGTATTGTTTTTGGTCTACAATGGTTTTCATGCAGACTAGTTAATTTATATATTATGTTTGATAAACAATCTGGTCCATACCTTAAGACTTAAAATTGTAAAATGTAATGCCCAATGACCAATTTTTCACCAAAGGACACATAACGTCTGCAAGCCACAAAAAAATGTGGTTCATGTAATTACACTAAGAGAATAAGTTGCAAACTCGTTATGTTATATATTCCATTTTAATACACTATTTGGGCTAAAGCGGGTGGTGGTCGCTAAGTTATATAATAATATAAAATATGAACATAAGTTTTAAGATTATCTGATGGGGACTCCAAAATTATTTAAATATGATCTTCAATTTTGATTAAAATATAACAAACATATTATCTCATGAATTCAAATTTAAAATATAAATAGATTATGATATGAACCAAGTTGTAATTGAATTGAAAAATAGAATATAAATATAATAATAATGTACTCCTAAATTTATACGTAGATTTTACAAAGGTATACTGTGACCAATTTTATATTAAAACCTTAATGAATTATCCCCTGAAACAAATTAAAAACATTTGACACTTGCCACAAGTAAATTGACATCCCTTAACGAGGAAGAACTAAAAAAGGTGTCTAGTGACGCGGTGGGCGTCCGGAAAGATAAGTCTTTATTGACGCTGTGAGAGGGGAAACATACATTATTAAGTGACATGATGTTAAGGTACCGTAACAAACACGGTATTTACGTTTTACAATACCACATGGGCGTCTCGCCAGATGGGTAAATTTTTTTATGGCAGGTCACGATGGGCGTTTGAAAGAAAAAAATACGGAAGGAGGGGATGAATGCTTTTCAATTCAAACCAAAATTTGACGAACGGAAGTATTGTCATACAAATGTAGGGATAATTTGTGAGTCTTGACCTTATATATATTTTTAATTTATTTGAATGTTCCTTGATATTTTCTTTTTGGAGAAAGAACGAAACAATTTCGTTCGGCCATTGTAAGCATAAATATATGCCCACTTTGAATTACACACCATAAAGTATAAAAAATATCCATTCAATCCAACATGTACGAAGATAAAGGTTTTATGTTTTTATGGAAGCATTTCGTCTATAGTTTGAGTTGTTTATTATCATATTGTCATACTTTGAACTTGTTCATCTTGATTATTAATTGTTTGACCTGCCATAATCCGAATTTAATTCTGTCTATGTGACGGCGCCAAACTATACAGACAGTCTTGAGTTGAAAGCATGTTCATAGGTTAGACTTTTATTCTAATTTTGACGAATAATATTTATGGAATTTACAAATGGCAGAGAAAAATGACATTTCATTTTAAATGAAATTATTTTGTAAATTAATAACATATTGTATATATAATATGACATGATTATATTTCTTAAATATATATTTATAAATTTATGTTTTATTTTTATAATAAGTTTATAAGGTTATTTTATGTTTTTCTAAAAAATGTATGAAAGATATTACACACCATTTAAATATATGAAAATATTAATGTGTTATAAAATAGTTTTTCAAATGTGTTTTGCATTAGAAATTGAGAAACATATCTTTGATCCTGCATGCATGCTGTCAATTTATATATTAATTACACACTTCAACTTATGGTCTCTTGAAACAGGGTAAACCCTTAATAATAAAATGCATAAAAGTGTTGAGTAAGGGCTTTGTAGATAACATTAGTCTAACCCTTATGATTTTTCAAACCATTCAAAATTGTATGTTGATAAACATAAATTAGATATAAATGATAGATTAAGTGAAGCACTTCAAGTGTATGCTCGATAGTAATTGATAAATGAATGATGATCAAATAAACTTAATAATATATATATATATATATATATATATATATATATATATATATATATATGGATGGATGAATTTAAATTTGGGGAAATTGGCATGCATTATGATCAACTTCAAATAACAATAAATGGGAGTGGTTGAAAAGATAAAAAATACAGTCAATTTGAAAGGTGGCATAAAACACATGCCAAGACTATACAAATAGTCATGACAAGTGTCAAGACATACAAACATTTTCTAGAACCCTGATTTTATAATTATAGAGTAAATATAGAAGTTGTATGCATATTCATGAAAGGAGTTTACAACTTCAAAACTAATGCAATGAAAGATAAAAAATTTCAAAGTTGGACCACTCACTTATATGTAAAAAAATGTGCATAACATATATAAAATAATGAAAGATAAATTTCAAGGGGACATTTTTTATTATTTACCTTTTCCCTTACTTTGAATTGTGTGCTTAACTAAATAATTAGTTGTTAGCGAAAGTATGGAACGATGACCCATTTTATGAAAACTTGAAAAAAAATGACATAATATAAACACAAAAAATAAGTAATAAAAAATACACAAATGCTAAAACATGTTATTCTTAAGCATAAAATGTAAAAAAAAATATATATATTTTCATATACGTACACTAAATTATGTACATCGCATTTTTCTCCTATCAAATAAAAGTGTGTCATACTTCTATATTTCAATGCGAACACACACCTTAAAGTAGAATATATATAAACTATATTAGTAACAATACAATATGATTCTATGCATATGGTAATGTTGAGTCTTATAACCTATGAAAACACACTTGCCTTTTTTCATATGAACACGGGAGAGTATAAACAAATAATCTAATCATAAATTTTCATACCCCTTTGTCCCTGATATGCGCCAATAGTCCATGGATCTATCATACTATCGAAGGAGATATAAAAGGGTGGAGAGTTCGAAAGGGGAGAGGAGCTCAAATCTTGTGTTTGATTAAACGATGAGCTTTCACTTTTGAAAATAGGCATGAGTCACTTATTCATTTGATATTAGGGATTAAAATTGGAACCATGTAGTCATTACGTGATGTGCCTTCAATCCCATATTATTATGAATAAATTGGATGCATTGGCACATTGTAATTATTATAATAGTAATGATGAATTTTTAATAGGGTTGATATTATTTTTTTTATCATTGTAAAATTTTGACCTAAGCCAAAATTTAAATACCATCTCATGTTGACATATTAGCTTTGAGAGAACTTCCCACATTCAATACACAAGAGGTTCCTTGGAACTTTTAGGCTTATAATTATATTAAACTATATTTATGAGCAAAGATGAACTCAATATAATATACAAAATACAAATTTACTTAAAAAATATAAGAAATTAATGGTAAGAAAAATGTTCATAAAACAAACATTATATTTTATCATCAAAAGGGAGGAATACAATGAAAAAATGCATGAATGATCTCTCTCTTAGCTATTGTTATTTATCTAAACACAATTTTTTTTTTGAGTGTGTATGTGTGTGGGGTGTTTGGTTATAATTGTTTCTATTACTTTATATTTAGTTTGTCTAGAGTTAGTGAAGGGTTAATTCGTGAGTTAACCTTTGATTAATTAGGGTGGTTATTTATAAAAGGGGGAAAACACTAAAGTGTATCTTATTTTAAAATACTAACCTAATATAATACATGATCAACATTGTGTGATTGATATTTTGCTACAGTCAGGTTTGCAGATGCAATCCACCCTCAAGGAAGTAGGTGCTCCCATATTTTTTATTTATCAATATTATAGATTATATTTTTTTAGTTTTGTTTTTTTTCTTTGAAATGTAGAAAATGGTATCAAAGCATCAATTGATTTATTTTTTATTAAAGTTTTTTGACAAAATACCAAGGGAAATTTACTCAAGACTAAATTCAAATTTCATGAACAAATGTAAGATGAGTTGGTTATTTAAGGAGTTATGTAAGGAAGTTCAAAAATAATTTTTTTATTTAGTAAAATAACTGGATCAGCCAACTGATGAAGAGGAGGATGAAATCATTTTAGGAAAACATGACCCAGATCCACTAGATGAGGAAGAGGATGAAGAAGATGAGGATAGAGATAAAAGAAGATCACATCACCCTTATTTTAAACATCAAATTTACATAATATGATTTTAGTGGTAAGATGGAGGACCATATATGGTTAAAAATATTAATTTTTCCTTTATTCTATAAAAGATAAAGAATCAAGAGGATAAGTTGAATGCGTCTCTGTAAATTTTGTAAGGTATTTCCCACTCTTGGGGAGTGAGATGGGTTTCTAATAATTTTAAAGGGGTAATTTTGTGGTTTTTCTAAGCTTTGAATAAGAGTGTTGGACATAACTAAGATGAAAATTATAATACATAGTTGATGCACTTGTTTCTTAAAGTTGTTTCTAAGGAGGCTTATAAAGATTTTTTGTAAGGTCTATAGTCTAAGGCCAAGATTTATTCGAAGTTGTTATAGAATATCTGTATTCCAACATGAATGCCATTATTATGGCTAGAATTTTATAAAATCATATTGATTACCTAAAAGATAAAAAAGTATGACCTATTAGATCTGTACATATTTTACATGGCACAAGAGAGAACAATACCCTAGTTGTCATTCTACCCATAAATCTAGTGTTGTAAACCAATGTCTTAACTGCTATTATCCATGGAGTAGAGTCATGTATGTAATAAAAAAAATATTTTAATGGTATAGGATATGTGTTATTTTGATCTATGATCAAATTTTAAAAATGAGTCAGAAACCCCTAAGATCCCCAATTTAGGGTGTGAAAACAAAGACATATCTCAGGTATGAACACAAAGATTTATCTTGTGCTATAGTAGAAATTATGGAACCATCTATATGAATTTTAATAATTATAGGATTCGACCATTTGGATACATTCAAGATATTTTCTCGTGTCATGAAATCCTAAGTTTTGGCCATGGTCGATTTAGGAAGTATACTTAATATTTTAGATATAATAGAAAGTCCAAATATTAGGCATCTATTTTAGAATTTTTGAAGTTTTACCCATTTAGGTTCCAAGACACTGAAGTATTGAATGTGTAGGAGTAATCCATATTTGAATATTTTAGTGGTATATTGTGTTCATAAAAATAAATTCTATGTAGTTTATATTGGGAGTGTGGATGTTCAGGGTTTAAATGGTTATGCTCACTTGGAACATATTCCAAAAATTAGAAAGAATAATTCTTAACATTAAATCAAGGAGACCATGAGTATATTATCAAGCCTTTACCCTTGAGTGAAATCAAAACTATTGATTTCAATCAGATGAATAATATTTTGAAGAAGGGGATTTTTTTTATTTATGGCCCACATCTACAATATCTATATGGAATCGTATACCACATATGAATATGCTCTAGGGATTCTAAAGTTGTTATGAAAATATAAGATATTTTTTTCAGGATCTACCAAAGAGACTATTGCTAAATAGGGAATTGGAGCACATTATTGAGCTTGATTGTAAAAATGGGCCAATGCTGATATAACCTTATAGAAAAGATCATTGTAATAAATCATAAATAAATAAATTCATCAATGAATAACAATAAGAGATAAGTTGGTAATGCGAATGATTGATGATATACTAAATGAGTTGCATAGGGAAAAGTATTTCTCAAAAATACATCTCAGGTTGTGATACTATACGATTCCAATTTGAGTTCAATAGAAAGATATGAATTATTTTATAATTTATCAAGGCCACTACAAATTTAGGGTCATGCATTTTGGTCTCAAAAAATATCTAGCCACCTTTAAGCATTATCAAACAAAGTATTTAAAAAATTATTGCATGTGTGTGTTCTTGTATTTTTTATGTCATTGTAGTTTATATTAATTCATTGGAATCCCATCTTGAACATTTAGATTCTATGTTGGATAAAATATCCAAGGAAATTTTTTATACCAAGGTATGCAAGTGTGAATTAATAAAGTCATCCTTGGAATACCTTGGTCACATATTTTTCATAGATGAGGTTCATATTGACCCTATGAAAGTCAAATCCATATGTGATTAGCAAGTACCCAAGACTCTTATGAAACTTCATGGTTTTTTAGGTTTGGTAAGGTTTTTATAGAAGATTTGTGATTAACTTATAAATAATATCTTATCCATTGCCTAACATCACTAGAATGGAATCCTTCAAGTGATCCAATGAAACCAAAAAAAAAATAACGATCTCAAAATATCTTTGGTTTTTACTCTAATTTTAGCAATCCCCTAATTTCATAAAGTTATTTTTCATTGAATGTGATGCCTCTCAATTTATAATAGGTATAATTTTTTCTCAATGAGGCAAGTTGATTGAATTAAAAATTAGAATAAATAATGAACATGAGTGGAAAATTCCCACATATAGTAAGGATATGATTTCCATCCTACATGTTATTCCCAAATGACATCAATTGTTATCGAGGAGAATTATTTTTCTAAATTTGACCACCTCATCCTTAAAGACCTCTAATCTCAAGGGACACTAATAGAGGATAAATAAAAATGGCTTGATCTCCTTCGTACTTGTGACTTTAAGATCCTTTAAAATAAAGGAAAGTATAATGTGGTGCCAGATGCACTATCTTACTAGAAAGAACAACCAATATTTTAGGCCATGTCCATAATCCAACCTGATTGAATATACAAACTTATACATTACTACTTAATCCACTCATCCTCAAATAAGATCATGAAATAAATTGAATATAGGGTTAAATCAAGTGCTTTTTTATTTTATAATCTCATCATTTTTTTCAAACTATGTGTTTAATTGAGGGGTGAATCTACCTTGATTTTAACAACCACCATGCATCTAAATTTACAAGCCTTGAAGCATTCTAGAAAACATATATAATCATCAAAGGTAGAATTTTTGTAAGGGGAAGATTGCTGCTTCACCAACCCTTCTGCAACCAAATTTATTCCCATGCAAAAAGTGAGAAATTATGTAAATGGAGTTTATTATGGGTATTTCAACCTTTTAGGGTAAAGATAATATTTTATGGTGGTATATAGATTGACAAAGAATGACCATTTCATCCCAAGAATAAGGACAAGTTGAAATGGTCTTAATGTTGGAAAATTATATTTCTAACATGTGTTAAGGCTACATGGGATCCCAAACAGATTGTTTGCAATTGAGATCATATTCCTTAAATTAATTTCTAGAAGAATCTATTTCTTAAGGTAGGTGTTACATTTAACATGATCACTACATACTAGCCCCACAAACACAGGAAAACATAAGTGGCGAACAAGTTTTTGGAAGGGTATCTAAGAATGTATGTAGTGGCTAGATTTTCTAAATTTGTGGGTATATTGTCTACATATCTACAGGTTTTTTTACAACAAAAATTACCACACAACTATGAAAATGTCACATTTCAAGGCATTGTATGGTTATGAGTAACTATCACCATTACTTTGTGTAGTTCAGAGGGGAAAGGTCCCAACAAGAGAAGAAGTTACGCAAGAAATGCAAATAATTATTTAACTATTGTGAAAGAAACTGATAGTGAGAGTCAATAATATGAAGCAAAAAGCATACCATCATATGACAAAGACTAGTTTTCAAATAAAGTATAAGGTTTTTCTATGATTACAACTATATTAATGAACCTAGTTACTATTAAGACAAGAAAAAACTAATAGGAAAAGCTTATGAAATGATAACCTACATTGATTTGTATTGAATAATAAAAATAATAAAAAACCATAAATAAATAAGCCTCAACTAAGAATTGGAATTGACATACAAATTCAGAACTTTGAGAATAAATAAAACTTGACCTACTATTTTTAGTAAGTTTCACATACAAGTGTGTGCATCTCTAATAATCTCCAAAAATAAACTAAACACTAAAATTTACCTATCGAATGAATATCAAATCAAATTTCAAGTCCATTTACAAAATAGATAATTTTTAAAATTAAGAAAATACCAAAAATAATATTAAACTATAATTTTAGACACTTAGATGGTCACATATGGCCTTTTAAAAATTTAAAAACATCTATGACCACATAGGTTTGGTTATAGATGCATTTAAAAATTTTAGATGGTCATTTTTGTGTGAATATGGGCTCAAATGGAACTATGGATCAAAATTTATGGCCTCCAAAAGTTTGGACATTTTTTCTACATCATTATCCTCTAGATGAAAAAAACTCAGCTCCTACGAGTTGCTCTAATTATAGTAAATACATCTATTATTATACATATTCTTCAGCTCTCATTTTATAATCGAAGTGTTGTATTCCTATTGTAATCCTTCCCATTGTACCAAATACACATCATAACTTCCTTGTCTTATGTTTATTATCTTCTTATCTAGAACCTACACTATCTTTTCTTTCTTCTTCTTTGGCATCTGTTACTTTCAATATAATTATTCATATTATTCACCTTCACCGTCTTCTCCATGTAATTAATATATATCTAAAACTTTTAATATATGAGAGATATCAAAATTTCGTGATAACTTCACTTTATAAGCATTGTCATTGATTTTATTCACAATTCTGCATCATCCAATTTTATTCTACTCCAATTTGTTATATGTGCCTTTTACAAATGTGTATTTCCTTAATTAAACCATCATTAAATATCCTTCTTGAAATATTTTTTTAATCTTCTTCTAACATTTTATACTGCTTTATACTTCTCATTACTTTCCTGAAACTTGCTTTTTGCATGTTCTTATAACTATTGTATATGTTCTGCAAATGCTTCTGCATCATCACTAACTCATTTTCCAATTGGTAATTATACCAAATATAAAACACTCATATGATTTTCAAATAAATAATCTAAAATTTTGATTTTAATGTTAATCTATTCATTGAACTATTATATGCAAGCTCAATTTGTGGTTAATCCAAGTCCCATTACTTGTGCTTCTCTCCAACTATACATCTCATTAAATTTTACAAGATCTTATTTACAAGTTATGTCTATCCATTTATTCAGAGTTGGTATGCACAACTAAATTATATCTTAGTCCACATATCCCTCCATAAATTCCTTCAAAAATTACTTTAATATTTCATGTCCATAATTGATATAATGGTTTTTAGAACACCATGCAATCTCACAATATCCTTAAAAAGTAGTTCTACAACTCTAATGGAATCATTGGTTTTCTTACAAGAAATAAAATGAACCATCTTATAAAACCTATCTACAATCACAAAAATTGAATCATTACCTATTTTTGTGTTTGGTAATCCTAACATAAAATCCATACTCAAATATATCCATGGTCCCCTCGAAACTGGTAATGGCATGTATAGCCATATATTTTGTCCGTGTCCTTTTTCCACCTGACATATACCACACCTTGAAACATATATTGTAACATTTTTGTTCATATTTGGCCAATAATACTTTTCCTCCACCAAAGCCATTATCTTTGTCTTACTAAAATATTTAGCCAAACCACCACAGTGTAATTCTTTTATAATATTGTGTCTTAGAGACCTGATTGGAATACATAATTATTTATTTTTAAAGAGATAACCATCATACATAAGAGATTCATTATAAACATTACTTATATAACCTATTAATATATTCTTGCACTACTTAACTATCTTTCCAAAATTTAGATCAATATCATATACTTATTTAATAAATTCAAATCCAACTACTTCACTCATCATATTAGTTATCAACCCCACTCTTATACTCAAACCATTATCTACCTAATTCTATTTTCTTGATTTGTACTTCAACACAAAAATATAACCCTATAAGAAAGGCACCCACTTTGCAAGTCTATTATTTAACTTCTTTTGAGTGTTCACATACTTCAAAGCCGCACGATTAGTAAATAGGATAAACTCTTTAGGCACCAGGCACTGCCTCTAATGTCTGAATGCTTGTAAAATGTCATATAAATAAAAATCATATGTAGAATGTTTTTTTCTTACCTCATTCAATTTCTCATTGAAATATGCTATTGGATTTCCTTCTTGACTTAACACAACACCAATTCCCACAAACGAAGCATCACAATCAACCTTAAACACTTTGATAAAATTTGGTAATGCTAAAATAGATTTTATATAATTTTCTTCTTCAAAAATTCAAATCTTTTTGTTTTTTCCCCTATCTATACAAATTCATTTCCTCTCATATAATTTGTTATTGGTGTAACAAGACTACTAAAATTATTAATGATCTTTCTGTAAAAATTTGTTAAACCATGGAAATTTTAAAACTCTATAATGCTCTTTGGGATAGGCCATTCAAAAATTGTCTTTAATTTTTATTCATCAATTCTTACACCATCCAATGAAACTATAAATCCAAAAAATACCAAACTATTTAACATAAACCTACACTTCTTCAAATTCGCATAGAGCTTCTCTTTTCTTAACAATTCTAATACCATTTTCAAATGTTGTAAGCTCTCTTATTTAGTCTTACTCAATATTAAAATATCATCAAAATAAACCACCATAAACTTACCATTGTATTTTCCTAGGACTGTGTTCATCACCCTCATAAATGTTTTGGGTTCATTAGATAATTGAATGGAATCACCATCCACTCATATAAACCATATATAGTCTTAAATGTTATTTTTCATTTATCTCTTTCATAATTACAAATCTGATTGTATCCTCTCCTTCAATCAATCTTGGTAAAATATTTTTATCCTATAAGAACATTCATCATATCATCCAAACAAGGTATTTTAAATCTACATTTGATTGTAATTTTATTAATTATTTTATTATCCATGCACATAATCCACACTTCATATTTATTTAGAGTGATCAATGATGGTGTTGGACATGGAATTATGATCTCCATCACTACACCCTTCCTCATCAATTCAGTAAGCTGGTTACTTAACTCTGGATGTTTTCTTGGACTCATCTTATAAACTAATTAACTAGGTAGAGCTGCTCCTAGAATAAAATTAATATGATGTTGAAAATCACTCTTTGGTGGTAAACCATATTATAAAACATCATGTATAACATATACATATTATTTCAACATTAATGATGCTTCTACTGGTATTGCACCACTTTGTATCTTATTTATTTGCTACTAATGCATAACAATAACTTGCCATCTTCATATCTTTGACAAATTATTTTTTAGTTAGCATGATTTCAGCCTACCATTATACTTAAGAGATAACAAAACTACCTTCATACCACCATTTAAAAAACTATACATGTTCTTTGCTCCATCATGAACTGCTTTTGTATCAAACTACCATGGCCTTCCCATTAACATATGTTATGTATCCATTAGTATAACATCACACCATATTTAATATTTTTAAGTTTCACCTATAGAAAACATGATTGAGGACCTTTTATCTACTATAACTTCTTTCCATTTATTAAACCATGAAATATGATAAGGATTAGTATGCTTTTCACATTGTAAACCTAGTTTCTCAATCATGTGCTTAGAAACCATATTTTTGCAACTACCACCATCTATAATTACTTTGCATATCTTACCTCTTGAAGTACACCTTGTTCATCACCCTTATTTTTTCGTTTTGGTTTTTATTTGGAATGTATCAAGTGGCATCAAAGAATCAATTGATTTATTTTTTAGTTTAAGTCATTGAAAAAATACCAAGGGGAATTTACCCAAGAGAAAACTCAAATTTCATGACCCAATATGAGACGAGTGTGTTATTTAATTAATTATTTAAGGAGGTTCAAAAATAAATTTATTCTATAGTAAAAAACTTGATCGACCAACTAATGAAGAGGAAGATGAAACCATTTCGGGGAAACTAGACCCATATCCACTTGATGAGGAAGAAGATGAAGGAGTTGAGGATAAAGATAAAGGAAGATCACATCACCCTTATTTTAACCTTAAAATGAAGATTACACAATATTATTTTAGAGGTAAGATGGAGGACCATACATGGTTAAAAATATTAAATTATCCTTTAGTATATAAAATATAAAGACTCAAGAGGACAATTTGAATGTGTCTTTGCTAAATTTGGATGTTATTTCCCACTCCTAGTGAGTGAGGTGGGTTTCTAAAAATGTAAAGGGTGTATTCTGGGGATTTTCCAAAGCTTTGGATAATATAATTTGACATAAATAGGATGGAATTCATAATACACAATTGATGCACTTGTTTCAAAAAGTTGTGTCTAGAGAGGCTTATAAAAAAACTTTTCAAGTTTTGGAGTCCAAGGCCAAGCTTTGTCTGAAGTTGTTACATAATATTTATATTCCTACATGTGGGCCATTATTATATCTAGAAGAGCATAAAATCATATTTATTCCCTAAAAAATAAAATGGTGGGACCTATTATCTGTAAATATTTTACATGGAAAAAGAAAGAATAAGAACCTAGTTATTATTCTACACCTACATCCACTATTGTAAACCAATGTCTTAGGTGTTATTATCCATAGAGTAAAGGCCATATATGTAATCCAAAAAATATTTTAATGGTTGAGGATGTGTTTTCTTTTGAGCTACGATCAAATTTTAAAAATGAGGAAATCCCTAAGAACCCCAATTTAGGGTGGGAACATAAAGATCTATCTCAGGTATGAACATACAGATTTATCTCATTCTATAGTAGAAATTAGGGAACCATCTATATCAATTTCCATAATTATATAATTGGACCATTTGTATACATTCAAGATATTTACGACATGTCAAGAAAGCCTATGTTTTAGCCATGGTCGATCTAGGAAGTATACTTAATATTATAGATATAGTAAATAACTCCAAATATTAGGCATATATTTAGGAATTTTTGAAATTTTCCTCATTTAGGTTCTAGGACATTGAAGTATCAAATGTGTAGAAGTAATCCATATTTGAATATGTCAGTGGCAGATTATGTCCTTAAAAATAAATTCTATGTAGTTTATACTAGGAGTGTGGATGAATTTTAGGGTTTAAATGGTTATGCTCACTTGAAACATATTCCAAAAATTGTTAAGAGAAATTATTGACATTTAATCAAAGATATCATGAGTATATTATCAATTCCTTACCCTCGAGTGAAATTAATACTATTGATTTCAATCAGATGAACAAGATTTTGAAGAAGGGGATTTTTATTTATTTACAGCCTGCCTCTACAATATCTATATGGAATATTGTACTACATATAATTATGATCCAAGGATTATAGAATTGTTGTGAAAATGTAAAATAGTTTTTTAGGATCTACCAAAGAGGCTATCGCTAGATAGGGAATTGGATAACATTATCGATCTTGACTATAAAAATGGGCCAATAGTGATACACCCTTATAAATAAGATCATTTTAATAAGTCAAAGATAATTATTCATCAATAAATAGTAATAAAATATAAGTTTTCAATGGGAAGGATTGATGATATACTAGATGAGTTGCATGGGGGAAAGTATTTCTATAAAATAAATCTTAGATAGTGATCCCATCTAATTTGATGAAAAAAAAGAGGCGAAACTTCCGAAGGCCATAAATTTTTATTGGTAGCTTTGTTTGATCCCATACACATGCCAAAATGACCATCTCAAAAATTTAAAAGCATTAATAACCCACCTTCCAGTTATAGGACATTTTTGATATTTTTTTGAGTCCATATGTGACCATTTAATGGTCCAAAATTGTAGTTTAATTTTATTTTCAAGGTTTTTCTAATTTTTTTAAAACCAAGATTGAAATTCAGTTAAAATTAATATGATAGGTTAATTTTAGTGTTTATTTTGTTTCCAGATATTTTAGAGATGTGTGCACTATATACAAAAGTTCCTAAAAATAAGAACTGCTAAAAATAATAGGTTGAGTTTTATTTATTTTTTGATTTATAAATTTTACATGTCAACTCAAATTTTGAGTTGAGGCTTATTTATGCATGGTTTATAATTATTTAAATCATTCAATATGAATCAATACTAGTTATTATTCAAAATTTTAGACCCTTGGATTTTTATTTGTCTTGATAGTATTCAAGTTAGTTATTTACCTTAGAAATTTAAAACTATAGGTGTTGATAGACTGGATGAATAACATGGAAAAGTTTTTTAGATAGATAAATATGAGAGAAGATAAGAAGGTAAAGATTAGATGCATGAAATTGAAGGTTCATGCAATTATTTAATGGGATCACTAGAAAAAAGAAAGATAGAAAAGGTAAAGAGAAGATCAAATCAAGGAAAAATATGTAGAAGAATGTAAGGAATAAATTTATTCCTATGGATTATGCAAAAACCCTATGAAAAAGATTTCAAAATTTTAGGTAGAAGGATCATAGTATACAAGAGTATAAAACTAAGTTTTACAAGATTTCCATACATGTGGAGCATGGTGAGATAGAAGAGCTAATGACTGCAACATATGTAAATTTATTGAAGTTTTCTATTCAAGATTAATTAAGCATGCATAGAATAATTTTAATGAAGGAAGCTTATCAATTAGATTTGAAGGTAGAAGAAAAATAAAAAGACAAAATTTTAGAAGAATATCTACTAGGCCAAGAAGTGGAAAATCCCCTCCAATAAGGGGATGAAGTGGATTTAATATAAATAGAGTGGGTTTGATACCACTAGAGGGGAATCATCATGTGGTCCAAAAAGATAAGAAGATAATATATAAGGGTTTCAATACCTGCAAAGAGGAAGAGGATGTTGGAAATATTGTCATTGATGTCAAAGGTCTAGAATTATTGGTGATAAAGTCCCCATTACATTTAATGATGTTTGTAATAGTTATATCTTGGCTAATGTGTGTTAATATTTATTTAATATTCATGGATATATTTTTGGTTGCATATAAGACAAAAAAAAGGGCCCATGGAGAAGTCAAAGAGTCATGGGGTAAAGACAAAAGAAGAATGGGATGCATTTTTCTATGAAGAGTCATCTTGGAGAATTCCAAGAGTCACCAAATGAAGACAAAAGAGGAAGGGAAAAATTTCTCGTGAAGGGACACTTAGAGGAATATGAAAAGTCACCAAGATAAGGACAAAAGAGGAAAGGATGATTTTGCTTATGAAGGGTCACCATATGACTTTTCAAATGCAAGGATACAAAGGGTCATGCATGTTTGGTGCCATTTTACATAAAGATTGAAGGGTCACAAAGGGTGATGGCCAAAGTTCATTTAGAAAGCTATAAATAAAGGCTTAAGAAGCCATTTGTAATGTGTGAGATATATTTTGATTTGAGATAGTAATATCTAGCTTAGAAGAACAGTGAGAGACGAGTATGATTTGTATTTGTTATATCTAGCTTAGAAGATCAAAGGTGAGAGAGGAAAGAGATATTGTAATGAACTATCATTTGTTGAGATAAAAACATTTAGAGATAGTTGTCTGGTATACACAAAGGGGTTGGTGCTCCTGTGGGTTGGTGCTCAGCAAAGGGGTTGGTGATCTTGCATGTTGGTGTTTGTAAATATTTTAGTTTGAGTTGGTGCTCATTCATATACTTGAGATTGTTCTCTATGGTTTTTTCCAGATTGTGTTTCCATGTTAAATCTGGTGTCTCTCTCTATCTTGTGTGGTGTTTATTATTTCAATTTTATTGCATATCTTGAATGTATGGTTAGTGGAATTTGATTAAGAGAAAGTTTATAAGATTTATGATATACTGATTCACCCCCCTCTTAGTATATACTATGATTAACAATTGGTATCAGAGTAGGTTCCTTTTGAAAAAGTTTTATAGCTTGAGGGTAGATTGGGAAAGCAGAATAGCTAGATCACATAAAGGATTTTATACAAATAAGGCACCTTTGTTTGATAATATGAATTATGTTTCTTGGAGCATAAGAATTAAGACTTATTTGATGGCCCTTGGATTCGACATATGGTAAGAAGTGGTGGAAGAATATGAAGAGCCACAAACACTTATAATTATTCTAGCAAAAAAGAAGGCAAGTGAATGTAATGCTAAAGATTTAAATTCTATATTATGTGGTTTATGTGAATCTAGATTTATTAAAGCTATGCAATGTAAATCTTCTCATGACACTTGGGTAAAACTTGAGAATATTTACAAAGGTGATGGAAAGGTTCAACAAGCTAAACTTCAGACTTTTAGAAAATAGTTTGAGACTTTGAAGATGGAAGAAGAAGAAGATATAAGAAGTTATCTTTTGTGAGTTGATCAAATAGTAAATCATATTTAAGGTCTTGGAGAAAAGTTAGAAGAGTCAACTGCGGTACAAAAGGTTTTGAGATCTCTACCAATGAGATATGATGCAAAGGTTTCGGCAATCGAGGAGATGAAGAATTTATCCAAGCTAAAGATGGGTGAGATTCATGGTATACTCATGGCATATGAGATGCAAAATAAAAAAGATAAACCCTCAAAAAGACAAGCAACTTTTAAGACATCAAAGAAAGAGAAAGCTAAGATTCAAGAATCAAGTGATAGTTCCAATGATGATGAAGATGACAACGGAGATCTTTTCATTTACAAGTCGAAAAGGGGAACAGATAAATATCAAGGAAAATTATCTTTTAAATATTTTAATTATGGAAAGATTGGACATTTTTTTAGCTAAGTGCCTAAATAAGGGTAATGATGATGAATAAGGAAAGTCTACATACAAGAATAATTTCAAAGCTTAATTTAAGAAGGGATTCAAGAAGAAGACCATACATTCTAAAGATCCTAGCTCAACCAAAGATAATGGAGTTAGTGATTCAAAAGAAGAAGAGATTCTATTCATGGCCATACATGAAGATGCCTCTGCAAGCAAAAGTATAGATGATCAAGAAGAAAAAGAGGATGAAGCTAAAGTGAATCTGGACGGAGAACTCATTTGTGCCTTAGAAGAGTTAGAAGCAGTTGAGAAGAAGAATCAAAGATTGAAGTGACAAATCGAGAAAAATGAAAAGGAGTCAAAGAAAATAATTGATGACCTAACAACACACTTTGAAGAAGATAAAAGGAATGAAAAATATCTAACAACATAGTTACAAAAAGTAGGAAAATAATGTGAAAGGTATGTTGTTGAAATTGCCTCTTTAAAAGAAGATATTGAGAAAGCAGCCAATGATAAAGTAGTTAATGATTTAAAATTTGAGGATAGCACTAACATATTGAATAATATATTAGAAATTCAAAAGGCAAATTTAGATAAGATAGGTATCATATTTGAAAAGAAAAGGAGCTTTGTTGAAGCTCTTACAAAAGAGGAAACAAAAAGGGAAGAAGTGAATAATACATAAGACATTTCAAACAAAGAAGGTTGGAGGGAACAAAGCTACAAAAATAAATCAGGTTAGAGATATATAAATAGGTCCTATTTTTATGGTTACTATATTTATTGTAATGGATATGGTCACAAGAAATTATAATGTCAAAAAGAAGCTAATAGTTTTAGAAATAAGGAGAATGAAAGTTAGGTAGAGTCAAGCAGAAGCTACAACTCTTTTGCTCTTCTATCAAGCTTTGGTGAAGAGGCCATAATATGTTACAAATATAAAAACTTTGGAAACATAGCTTGGTATTGTAGAAGCATGTTTGAGTCAGTTAAGAAGGACAAGAGCTTTAAGGCTCCATTCATCAATAAGAAGGTTCAGATGTGTTCATGGCAGAAGAAACAACCTAAAGATTCTATGTTGATACAAAGAGATTTTCATGTGAGAAATGAAGATTAGCCATGGTTCATTGATAACAGATGTTCAAGGCATATGATAGGAGACAAGATTAAGTTCAAAAATCTAAAGAAGATCAATGGTGGGACAGTGAAATTTAGAGATAAAACCACAGCCAGGATAGCCAAAAAAGGTATTGTGAGTTTGGATAATGGTAGATCCAAGACTAAGAATGTTTTATATGTAAAATATCTTAAGCATAATCTATTGAGTGTAAGTCAAATATGTGATCATGGATACACATTAAATTTTTATCCAAAAGGTTGTGAGATTAGAAGAAAAGATTCAAATGAGTTGATTGTAGATGCTCAAAGGACAGGCAACAATTTATATGTATTATTAGATATCTTCTCAAAGGCACAATCAAAGGACATAGTCAAAGATCTGCAAAAGGATTTGGAAGTAATTTCTATTACTTCATGTCATTGAGGTTCAGCATCAGTTAAGGGGGAGCTAAGTGTTATCTCCAGGTAGGCCCTTTGCCATTGATGTCAAAGGGGGAGAATAAAAGGTATAGGTATAGGTGCATAAATAGGTATAGAGAATAGGTACAAGTTGCTATAGTAAGGGGGAGTTACTATATGTTTTCAGATGATAGTATGTGCAAGTTTTAGGATGTGGTAGTTTCAGGATTGAGGTTTCCATCAATGAGAAAGGGGGAGATTGTTGGAAATATTGTCATTGATGTCAAAGGTCTTACATTATTTGTGATAAAGGCCCCATTGCATTTAATGATATTTTTAGTAGTTATATATTGGCTAATGTGTGTTAATATTTATTTAATATTAAAAAATATATTTTTGGTTGCATATAAGACAAAAAAAGGGCCCATGGAGAAGTCAAAGAGTCACGGGGTAAAGACAAAAGAAGAATGGGATGCATTTTCCCATGAAGAGTCATCTTAGGGAATTCCAAGAGTCACCAAATGAAGAAAAAAGAGGAAGGTCACAATTCCTCATCAAGGGACACTTTAAGGAATACGAAAAGTCACCAAGATAAGGACAAAAGAGGAAAGGATGCTTTTTCTTATGAAGGGTCACCATATGAGTTTTCAAATGCAAGGATATGAAAGTCATGAAAGTTTGGTGCCATTTTCCATAAGAATTGAAGGGTCACAAAGGGTGAAGGCCAAAGGTTATTTAGAAAGCTATAAATAAAGTCTTGAGAAGCCATTTGTAATGTGTGAGATAGAGTTTGATTTGAGATAGTAATATCTAGCTTAGAAGAGTAGTGAGAGATGATTATGATTTGTATTTATTATATCTAGCTTAGAAGAGCAAATATGAGAGAGGAAAGAGATATTTTAATGAACTATCATTTGTTGAGATATCAACATTGAGAGATAGTTGTGTGGTATACACGACAGGGATGGTGCTCCTATGGGTTAGTGCTCATGAATTATTGATATGTTGGTTCTTAACAAATGGGTTGGTGCTCATGTGGGTTGGTGCTCCTGCAATTTGGTTCTTGTGAATATTGTAGTCTGAGCTGGTGCTCATTCATATACTTGAGATTGTTCTCCATGGTTTTTCCCACATTGGGTTTCCACATTAAATATGGTGTCTCTCTCTATCTTGTGTGGTGTTTATTATTTTAGTTTTACTACATATCTTGAATGTATGGTTAAGTGGATTTTGATTAAGAGAAAGTTTATAAGATTTATGATATACTGATTCACCCCCCCTCTCAGTATATCCCCTGCTTAATAGAGGATTTCAAAGATGATGAAAATATGGTGGTAGTATAGGATGGTTTACAAATCAATGTAGGTCTTATGTTATAAATGTGGAGAAAAAGGCCATAGAGTTTTTGAGTTTCCACACTACCATATCAAAAAATGAGGAAAGAGGGTTACCCAAGAGTGAATTTAATTGAAGTTAAAATAGAACAAAATACTAAAGTTTTAAAATTAGATATTGGAGAACTATCATGATGAGAAGAATATTTATTACTCCATGGAAATAACATATGCATAATAAAGAAGGTGTTAATGCATGGTTATGAATAAATATATTTTAAACAAGGTGTACTTTAGGAGGTAAGATGTGAAAAGTAATTATAGATGGTGGTAGTTGTGAAAACATGGTTTTTAAAGATATGATTGAGAAACTAGGATTGTCGTGTGAAAAACATCCTAATCCTTATCATATTTCATGGTTTAAAAAAGGGAATGAAGTTACAATATATAAAATGTGCTTAATCAAGTTTTCTATACGTAAAATTTACAAGGATGGAATATGGTGTGATATTATAACAATGGATGCATGCCATGTGTTATTGGGAAGGCCATGGTAGTTTGATAAAAAATAGTTCATGATGGAGCAAAGAATACATATAGTTTCTGTAAAGGTGGTATTAAGGTAGTTTTGTTACCTCTTAAAGAAGAAGGGTATCCTAAAATCATACTGACTAAAAAATAGTTTATCAAAGACATAAAGATGATAGGTTGTTGGTATGTATTAGTAGCGAATAAAGAAGACACAGAAGTGGTGCAAATACCAACAAAAGCTAAAGTAACATTGAATATAATGCATATGTTATACCTGATGAATTATCAGATGGTTTACCATAAAAGAGAGATATTCAAAATCATATTTATTTAATTATATGATCAACTCTACCCAATCAAAAAACTTAGAGGATTAGTCCAATAGAGCATACAAAATTGAATAATCAAGTTACCTGAATTGGTAAGGAAGGGTGTAGTAAAGGAGAGCATGAATCCTTGTGCAACACCAGTGTTGATAACTTGAAATAAGTATGAAGCATGGATAATGTATGTGAATAGTAGAGAAATCAATACAATTACAATCAAGTATAAATTTATTATAACTCATTTAGATTATATGATGGATTTTCTTGCATGAGTAAAATGTTTTACGAAGATTGATCTAAGGAGTGGAAACCATCATATTTAAATTCATGAAGGATATGAATGGAAAATAATACTCAAGACTAGAAATAGTTTATATGAGTAGATGGTTATGTCATTTGGGTTATCTAATCACCCCAACACATTTATGAGGTTCATGAACATAGTGCTATGAGAATACAGTGGTAAGTTTGTGGTGGTTTATTTTGATGATATTTGAATATTGAGTAAGACTAAAGAAGATCACCTACAACATTTGAGAATGGTATTATAATTATTAAGAAAAGAGAATCTATATGAGAATTTGAAGAAGTACAAGTTCATATAGAATAATTTATTATTTTTTGGATTTGTAGTTTTTACAGATGGTGTAAGAAAAGATGAAGAAAAATTAAAGGAAATTATTGAGTGGCCTATCCCAAAAAGCATAACATAGGTAAAAAGCTTCCATGCTTTAACAACTTTTTACATAAAGTTTATTAATAATTTTAGTAGTCTTGTTACACTAATAACAAATTATATAAGAAGAAACAAATTTACATAGACAAAGGTAAAAACATAAATCTTCAAGATTTTGAATAAGAAAATTAGAGAAAAACATATTTTAGCATTACCATATTTTATCAAAGTGTTTGAGGTTGATTGTGATGTTTCGTTTACGGGAACAAGTGTTGTGTTGAGTCAATAAGAGAAGCCAATAACATATTTTAGTGAGAAATTGAGGGAGGTAAGAATAAAGTATTCTATGTATGATGTTGAATTTTATGCTATTATACAAACATTAAGAGATTGGAGTTATTACCTAGTGCCTAACAAGTTTATCTTACTTATTGATCATGAGGATTTGAAATATGTGAACACTCAAAATAAGTTAAATAGTAAGCATGAAAAGTGGGTGTATTTATTATAGGGCCATAATTTTATGTTGAATCATAAATCAAGAAAATAGAATTAGGGAGCTAATGATTTGAGTAGGTGAGTAGGGTTGATAACAACTACAATGAGCGACATAGTTGGATTTGAATTTATTAAGGAAGTATATGATACTGATATAGATTTTATCAAGATATTTGAGCAATGCAGGAATACATTGACAAGTGATAAAAACAATGTTTATAAATAATATCATAAGCAGGATGGTTATCTCTCTAAAGGGTAAAAATTATGTATTCCAATTTGGTCTCAAAGAGACAATATTATAAGAGGATTTCCTAGTGGTGGATTGGATGTACACTTTTTTAAAACAAAGATAATAGATTTGGTGAAGGAGAAGTCTTTTTGGCCAAAGGTGAAGATAAGTGTGAAAAAATATGTTTCAAGGTGTGGAATATGTTAGGTGGTGAACAGACATGTACAAAATACATATTTGTACATGCCATTACTGGTTCCAAGAGGACCATGGATAGATTTAGGTATGGATTTTGTGATGGGATTACCAAACACATAGAGAGCTAATGATTAATTATTTTTGTAGATAAGTTTAATAAGATGGTTCATTTTATTGCATGTAATAAAACCAATGATGCTACTAGGGTTATAAAACTATTTTGAAAGGATATTGTGTGATTTCATAGTCTTCTAAAAACCATTACATCATATAGGGACACCACATTTCTATGTCATTTTTTGAGGACTTTATTTTGGAAGATGGGGACTAAGCTACAATTTAGTAGTGCATACCATACCCAAATAAATAGATAGATAAAATTTGTAAATAGGAGCTTGGAAAATTTGTTTAGATGCATAGCTTGAGAGAATCCCAATTAAAGGGACTTGTATTTACCACAAGATGATTTTACATATAATAGTTTAGTGAAAAGATCAATAGGTAAATAAACATTTTATATTATATATGAAAGAAATAATATGGGTGTTTTAGATTTGGTATAGTTACCAATTATATAACAAGTTAGTGATGGTGTAGAAGCATTTGTAGAACATATACAATAGTTACGAGAAGAAGTAAGAAAAAAATTGCAGGAAAGTAATGAAAAGTATAAAGTAGTAGATGTAAAAATAAGGTAAAATATATTTGAAGAACAAGATTTATTGATGGTTTAATTAAGGAAATAGATATTTTTTAAAGGTACATATAACAAGTTGAAGTATACGAAAATTGAACCATGCATAATTTTGAAGAAAATTAATGACAATGCTTATGAGGTGAGTTTACCACATAATTTTGATATCTCTCCAATATTTAATGTTTCATATTTATATGATTTCTATGGAGAATATTTTGAGGGTAAATAACATAAATAAGTAGATTATAAGCAACATGTGATAAAGAAGAAGAGAGAAACGATAGTGCAATTTTTGGTTAAGAAGACAATAAACACAAGGTAAGGAAGTTATGACATGTATTTAGTAAAATGGGAAGGACTAGAATAGGAAGAAAAGATTAGGATTATAGAATGGGATTTGAATAAAATTGATAAGAATAAATGCCATTAGTACGATCAGAGCAATTCATAAGAGTTGATTTATTTTCAACTAGAGGAGAATCATTAAAAATATAGAGGCCAAACTTTCAAAGGCTATTTTTTTTGTAGCTGCATTTGAGCCGATCTTCATGCCAAAATGACCTTCTAAACATGTTCAATATAGCCATAACCTACCCTTCAAGTTATGAGACATTTTAGATATTTTTTAAAGGTCATATGTGACCATATGAGGGTTTGAAATTTTATTTTAATTTTATTTTTAGGATTTTTCTAGATTTAGAAATTGCCTATTTTTGTAACCCAATTTGAACTTCAATTTAAATTTGTCTGATAGTTTAATTTTATTTTTTAGTTTATGTTTAGATATTTTTAGAGTTGCATGAGCTTACATGTAAAAGTTACTAAAAATTATAGCTACAAAAAATAACATGTCAAATTTTATTTATTTATAGTGTTTCAAATTTTACACGTCAACTCCAACTATGAGTTGAGGCTTATTTATGCATGGTTTGTAATTATTTGAATAATTCAATAGGAATCAATACTAGTTATTGTTTAGAATCTTTGCCTATTGGATATTTATTTATCTTGATGGTATTCAAGTTCATTACAATTGAAATTTGAATTCAAGAGTATGATAAGAATGGATTTATAATTCATGAGGTCCACTAAAAATTTAAGGGCATGCCTTTTGGTCTCAACAAATCTCTAGCCACTTTTTAAACATTACTGGACAAGGTATTCAAAAAATAATTGTATGTGTGTGTTATATTTTTTTATGTTATTCTAGTTTATATTAATTTATTAGAATCCCATCTTGAACATTTAGATTATATGTTGG
>JARHVA010001205.1:1705000-1790000 GCA_037957365.1 Torreya grandis
ATTCAAAATTATATTGATTTAATTCTAGGATCAACTCTACCCAATCAATAAACTTATATGATGAGTCCAATAGAGCATGCAAAAATGAATAAGCAAGTTAATGAATTTGTGAGGAAGGGTGTAGTAAGGGAGAGCATGAGTATTTGTGCAACACCAATCTTTATAACTCAAAATAAAGATGGAGGGTGGAGAATGTGTGAAAATAGTATATTAATTAATAAAATTACAATCAAGTATATATTTCCTATACCTCACTTAGATGATATGATGGATGTTCTTGCATGAGTAAAATATTTTATTAAGATTGATCTAAGGAGTGGAAACTATCATATTCATATTCGTGAAGGAGATGAATGGAAAATAACATTTAAGACTAGAAATGGTTTATATGAGTGGATGGTGATGTCATTTGGGTTATCTAATGCACTCAACACATTTATGAGGGTCATGGACACAATGCTATGAGAAAACAGTGGTAAGTTTATGGTGGTTTATTTTTATGATATTTTAATATTGAGTAAGACTAAAGAAGAGAAACTACAAAATTTGTGAATGGTATTATATATTTTTAAGAAAATAGAATTTCTATGAGAATTTGAAGAAGTTCAGGTTTATATAGAATAATTTGGTATTTTTTGGATTTGTAGTTTCTACAGATGGTGTAAGAATGGATGAATAAAAAGTAAAGTCAATTGTTGAGTGGCCTATTTGGCATCACATAGGTAAGAAGTTTCCATGTTTTAACAAATGTTTACATAAAATTTATTAATAATTTTAGCAGTCTTGTTGTACTAATAAAAAACTATATGAGAAGAAAATATTTTGTATAGACAAAGGTAGAAACAAAAATCTTCAAGTTGATGAATAAGAAAATTACAGAAAAACATATTTTAGCATTACCAAATTTTATCAAAGTGTTTGAGGTTTATTATGATGCTTTGTTTGTGGGAATTGGTGTTGTGTTGAGTCAAGAAGGGAATCCATTAGCATATTTTAGTGAGAAATTTAATGAGTCCATAATAAATTATTCTCGGTATGATGTTGAATTTTATGCCATTGTACAAACAGTAAGACATTGGAGGCATTACCTATTGCCTAAGGAGTTTATCTTATTTATTGATCATGAGGCTTTTAAGTATGTGAACACTTAAAATAATTTAAATAGTAGGCATGAAAATTAAGTGTATTTCTTATAGGGTTATAATTTTGTGTTGAAGTAAAAATTAATAAAATAGAATTAGGGAGTTAATGATTTGAGCAAGCGAGTAGGGTTGATAATTACTATGGTGAGTGAAATACTTGGATTTGAATTTATTAAGGAAGTATATGATATTGATCTAGATTTTGCCATGATAGTTGAGCAATACAAGAATCTAGTGTGAAGTGATATAAGCAATGTTTATGAAGAGTATATTATGCATAATGGTTACCTCTTTAAAGGGAAACAATTATGTATTCCAATTTTGTCTCTAAGAGATAATATTATAAGAGAATTCCTTAGTGGTGGACTGGATTGAAACTATTATAGGACAAAGATAATATATTTGGTGGAGAAGTATTTTTATTCAATTATGAAGATAAATATGAAAAAATATATTTCAATGTTCAGGATTATGTCAGGTGGTGAAAATACATGGCTATACATGCCATTACAAGTTCCAAGAGGACCATCGATACACTTGGATATGGATTTTATGTTGGGATTACAAAACACATAGAGAGGTAACTATTAATTTTTTTTGTAGAAAAGTTTTATGAGATGGTTCATTTTATTGCATGTAATAAAACCAATGATGCCACTAGGGTTGTAAAACTATTTTCTAAGGATATTGTGTGATTGCATATTTTTCTAAAAACCATTACATCATATAGGGACACCAAATCTCTACGCCAATTTTGGAGGACTTCATTTTGGAATATAGGGACTAAGCTAAAATTTTGTAGTGCATACCACACCCAAATAAATGGATAGACAAAATTTTTAAATAGGCTCTTGGGAAATTTGTTGAGATGCATAGTTTGAGAGAATCCCAATTAATGGGACTTGGCTATTTTACAAGATGAGTTTGCATATAATAGTTTGGTGAATAAATCAATAGGTAACTCAACATTTTAGATTATATATGAGATAAATACTCTGGGTGTTTTAGATTTGGTATAGTTACCAATTGTAGAACAAGTTAGTAATGATGTAGAAGCATTTGTAGAACATATACAATATTTACAAGAAGAAGTAAGAAGAAAGTTTTAGGAAAGTAATGAAAAGTATAAAGTACTAGATGTCATAAGAAGGTCAAATATATTTGAATAAGGAGATTTACTGATGGTTTACTTAAGGAAATAATTTTTTTTGAAAGGTACATATTACAAGTTGATGTATAAGAAAATTAGACTATGCATAATTGTGAAGAAAACCAATGACAATGCTTATGAGGTGAGTTTACCAATTAATTTTGATATATCTATAATATTTAATGTTTTAGATTTATATGATTTCCATGGAGAATATTTTTAAGGTGAATAACATGAATAAGTAGATTAGAAGCAACATGTGCCAAAGAAGAAAAGAGAAAAGAAAGTACAAGTTCTAGTTAAGAAGATAGTAAATGTAAGGAAGGGAAGTTATGACAGGTATTTAGTATAGTGGGAAAGAATAAATTAGGAAGAAAACATTTGTATTATAGAATGGGGTTCGAATAAAATTGATAACAATAAATGGCATCAGTATAATTAGAGCAACTCGTAAGCCCTAATGTGTTTTCAAATGGAGGAAAATGATTAAAAAAATAGAGGCCAAACGCTCAAGGGCTATAATTTGTTTTTGTAACTCCATTTGATCCCATCTACATGCTAAAATAACTATCTAAGAACATTCAATATAGACATAACCTACCATTCGAGTTATGGCACATTTGAGATATTTTTTGAAGGTCATATGTGACCATCCATGGGTTTGAAATTTTAGTTTAATTTTATTTTCAAGATTTTTCTAAATTTTGAAATTGCCTATTTTTGTAACCAGACTTGAACATCAATTTAAATTTGTATGATAAGTTAATTTTAGTGTTTAGTTAATTTTTAAATATTTTTAGAGCTATACGAGATTGCATGCAAATGTTACTAAAAATGATTGCTGCTAAAAATAACATGTCAAATTTTATTTATTTTTAGTGTTTCAAATTTCACATGTCAACTCCAACTATGATTTGAGGCTTATTTATGCATGGTTTGTAATTATTTGAATAATTCAATATGAATTAATTCTAGTTATTGTTTAGAATCTTTGCCTATTGGATTTTTATTTTTCTTGATGGTATTCAAGTTCATTATAATTCAAATTTGAATTCAAGATCATGATAAGAATGGGTTTATAATTCATGAGGTCCACTAAAAATTTAAGGGCATGCTTTTTGGTCTCAACAAATATCTAGCTAAGTTTTAAGCATTATTGAACAAGGTATTCAAAAAATAATTGTATGTGTGTGTTATATTTTTTTATGCTATTCTAGTTTATATTAATTCATTGGAATCCCATCTTGAACATTTAGATCATATGTTGGATATAATGCCCAAGGAGAATTTATATGCCAAGGCATCTGAGTGTGAATTCAGAAAGGCATCCTTGGAATACCTTGGTCACATAATTTCTATAGATGGGGTTTGTATTGACCTTGTAAAGGTGAAATCCATATGTGACTAGAAATTACCCAAGACTCTTATAAAAATTCATGGTTTCTTAGGTTTGGTAATATTGGTAATAAGACTCTTATAAAACTTCATGGTTTCATGGATTCTAATAGATCATCTTCTGCTTCTTGCATTAATGCTCTCCATATCAAATCCTCTTCCACATTGGGATTTTTTATGAGTTGTACCATATCTTGGAGTTGGATTCCATATCCATCTTGTGTTAGGGTAGGCACTCCATAACATTCTTGTATCCATCTTTTCTACTCCATGATATCTGTTGCCTTATCCATCACTATGGCTCTCTCTTGAGACTACATTATCTCATACCAAGTGCTTGTTTATTTAATTATTGCTTTAGGAAATACTTTATCCTTTTTTACATTATTTATGGCATGCTTCAAAGCTACCATATCTTCTTGTAATTGATGCCAAATCTCAATGACAAGTAGTTGGTCTTGTTACTCACCTAACAACTCTTCATCACCTATAATATCCTGTTCAAAATATTTGATTGCTTCATGAAATACAAATTCAAAATTGTAATTTTCATACATCTTGAGTCCATATTCTTGATTCATTTATATTTTTTTATGCCTTTAATGAATCATCCTTCTTCTTAAATTTCCTGAGGCATCTTATATTTAGTTTTCCTAGATTTAGTGAAGGGCTAATTCATGAGCTAACCTTTAATTAATCAAGTTTTATAGTGTTTATTTATAAAAGCCGTAAAACACTAAAGAATGTATCTTACTTTACAATACTAACCTAATGTAATAGATGACAGAAATATATATATATATATATATATATATATATATATATATATATATATGTATATATATATACATATACATTCCAAATAAAAACCATAACTAAAAAATATAGTTTAAAATATTTCTAAATAAAAAATATGGGATCCCCTACTTCCCCAACGGTGTATTACATATGTAAATATGTCTCTAAATATATATATATATATATATATATATATATATATATATATATATATATATATATATATATATATATATATATATATATACATACATATACATTCCAAATAAAAACCATAACTAAAAAATATAGTTTAAAATATTTCTAAATAAAAAATATGGGATCCCCTACTTCCCCAACGGTGTATTACATATGTAAATATGTCTCTAAATATATATATATATATATATATATATATATATATATATTTAGAGTCATATTTACATATGTAATACACCATTGGGGAAGTAGGGGAAGCCATATTTTTTATTTAGAAATATTTTAAACATTATTTTTAGTTTTGGTTTTTATTTGGAATGTATCAAGTGGTATCAAACCATAAATTGATTTATTTTTTAGTTGATTACATTTACAAAATATTGAGGGGAATCTACCCAAGAGAAAACTCAAATTTCATGACCAAATATGAGAAGATTGTGTTATTGAATGAGTTATTTAAGATGGTTCAAAATAAATTTATTTTATAGTAAAAAACTAGATCGGCCAACTAGTGAAGAGGAGGATGAAACCATTTCAGGAAAATTAGACCTAGATCCAGTTAATGAGGAAGAAACTAAAGGAGATGAGGCTAAAGATAAAGGTATATCACATCACCCTTATTTTAATTTAAAATGAAGATTACACAATATGCTTTTAGAGGTAAGATGGAGGACCATACATGGTTAACAATATTAAATTAGCCTTTAGTATATAAAATGTAAAGAATCAAGAGGATAAATTGAATGTGTCTCTGCTAAATTTGGATTGTATTTCCCACTCCCCGTGAGTAAGAAGGGTTTATAAAAATTTAAATTGTGTATTTTTGGGGTTTTACAAAGCTTTAAATAAGATATTTGAACATAACTAGTATGAAATGCATAATACACAATTGATGCACTTGTTTCAAAAATGTATGTCTAGGGAGGCTTATAAAGAACCTTTTCAAGTTTTGGAGTCCAACGCCAAGATTTATTTGAAGTTGTTACAGAATATTTGTATTCAAACATGTGGGCCATTATTTTAGCTAGAAGATCATAAAAGCATATTAATTCCCTCAAAAATAAAATGGTGGGACCTATCATCTATAAATATTTTACATGGAAAAAGAAAGAATAAGACCCTAGTTGTTACTCTACCCCTACATCCACTATTGTAAACCAATGTTTTAGGTGTTATTATCCATAGAGTAAAGGTTATGTATGTAATACAAAAAAAAATTTAATGGTAGAGGATATGTGTTCTTTTGATTCATGATCAAATTTTATAAATCAGGAAACCCCTAAGAACCCCAATTTAGGGTGGGAACACAAAGATATATCTCAAGTGTTAACACAAAGATCTATCTCATGCTATAGTAGAAATTAGGGAACCATCTATATGAATTTCCATAATTATAGGAATGGACCATTTGGATACATTCAAGCTATTTACCCATGTCCAGAAAGCCTATGTTTTGGTCATGGTCAATATATGAAGTACAGTTAATCTTATGGATATAATGAACAACTCCAAATTTAGTTATCTATTTAGAAATTTTTGAAATTTTCCTCATTTAGGTTCTAAGACACTGAAGTATTGAATGTGTAGGAGTAATCCATATTTGAATATGTTAGTGGCAGATTACATCCTTGAAACCAAATTCTATGTAGTTTATACTAGCAGTGTGGATGTTTTATAGGGTTTAAATGGTTATGCTCACTTGGAACATATTCCAAAAATTGTTAAGATAAATTATTGACATTCAATAAAGGAGACCATGAGTATATTATCAATTCCTTACCCTCAAGTGAAATCAATACTATTGATTTCAATCAGATGAACAAGATTTTGAAGAAGGGGATGGTTTTTATTTGTGGCCCACCTCTACAATATATATATGTAATTTTATACCACATATAAATATTATCCTATGATTATAGAATTGTTTTGAAAATATAAGATAGTTTTTCAGGATCTACCAAAGAGGCTATCACTAGATAGTGAATTGGAGAACTTTATTAAGCTTGACCATAAAAATGGGCTAATGGTGATACACCCTTATAGATAAGATCATTTTAATAAATCAAAGATAAATAAATTCATCAGTGAGTAATAATAAAATATAAGTTCTCAATGTGAAGGATTGATGATCTACTATATGAGTTGTATGGGGAAAAGTAGTTCTGAAAAATACATCTTAGATTGTGATACTATCTAATTTGATGTAGAAAAAGAGGCCAAACTTCCAATGGCCATAAATTTTGATATGTGGCCCCATTTGAGCCCATATTCATGCCAAGATGACCATCTCAAAAATTTTAAAGTAGTGATAACCCACTCTTCTAGTTATGAGACATTTTTTATATTTTTTGAGGCCATATGTGACCATCTAAGGGTCCAAAATTGTAGTTTAATTTTCTTTCCAAGTTTTTTCTAAATTTGAAAATTGTCTATTTTTTAACTGAGATTAAAATTCAATTGTAAATTGTATGATAGGTTAATTTTAGTGTTTATTTTATTTATAGATATTTTATAGCTGAATGCACTTGTATGAAAATGTTATTAAAAACAAGAATTGATAAAAAATAATAGGTCAATTTTTATTTATTTTTAGATTTACAAATTTTGCATGTCAACTCCAATTTTGAGTTGAGGCTTATTTATGCATGGTTTATTATTTTTTGAATCATTAAATATGAATCAATACTAGTTATTATTCAAATTCTTGGCCCATTGGATTTTTATTTGTCTTGATAGTATTCAAGTTATTTATTTATTTTGGAAATTTAAAACTAGAGGAGTTGATAGATTGGATGAATAGAATGGAGAAGTTATTTAGATGGAGAAGTATGATAGAAGACAAGAATGCAAATATTTGATGCATGGAGTTAGAGGTTCATGCAATGATTTAATGGGATCACCAACAAAAAAAAGATAGAAAAGGTAAAGAGAAGATCAAATCGAGGAAAAAAATGGAGAAGAAGTTGAGGAAAAAATTTATTCCTATGGATTATGTATAAAACCTATACAAAAAATTTCAAAATTTGAATTAGAATGACCATAGTATACAAGAATACATAAATGAGTTTTACAAGATTTCCATATGCATGGATCATGATGACATAGAAGAGCAAATGGCTACAAGATATGTAAATTTATTGAAGTTTTCTATTCAAGATTAATTAAGAATGCATAGAATACTTTGCATGAAGGAAGTTTATCAATTATCTTTTAAATAAAAATAAAAACAAAATAGAAAAAAATTTAGAAGAATATCTACTAGGCCAATAAGAGGACAATCTCCTGCAATAAGGGGATGAGGTGGATTGAATAAAATAGAGGTGGGTTTAATACCACTAGAGGAAAATCATCATGTGGTATAAAAATACAAGATTATAATAGACAAGGTTTTTAATACTTGTAAAGAGGGAGATGATTTTAGAAAGGATGAAACTCAGGTGGTGGTAGAAGATGGTTTACAAATCAATGCATGTCTTACATTGTTATAGATGTGGAGAAAAAAGCCATAGAGTGTTTGAGTGTCCACACTACCAATATAAAAAAATGAGGCAAGAGGATCATTCAAGAGTTAATTTAGTTGAAGTTAAAATATAAGAACAAAATAATGAAGTTTCAAAAAGAGATATTGGAGATAATCTCATGATGAGAAGAACAATGATTACTCTATGGAAAGAACATGTGCATAATAAGGTGTTTATACATGGTTGTGAAAAAATATCTTTCAAAAAAGGTGTAATTCAAGAGGTAATATATGTAAACTAATTATAGATTGTGGTATTTATGAAAATATGGGTTTTAAAGATATGATTGAGAAACTAGGTTTAAAGTGTGAAAAGAATCCTAATCCTTATCATATTTAATGGTTTAAGAAAGGGAATGAAGTTAAAATAGATAAAATGTACATAATCAAGTTTTCTATAGGTAAAAATTACAAGGATGAAATATGGTGTTATGTTATACCAATGGATGCATGCCATATGTTATTGGGAAGGCCATGACAGTTTGATAAAAAATAGTTTGTGATGGAACAAAGAACACATAGTTTTTGTAAAGGTGTATGAAGGTAGTTTTGTTACCTCTTAAATAAGAAGGGTAGCTTGAAAGCATGATGATTGAGAAATAATTTTCAAAGACATGAATATGATAGGTTGTTTTTATGTATTATTAGCAAATAAAGAAGACACAAAATTGGTGCAAATACTAGCAAAAGAGGAATTAACACTGAAAACTATGCATATGTTATACCTGATGAGTTACCATATGGGTTACCACCAAAAAGAGATATTCATCAATATATTGATTTAATTATAGGATCAACTCTACCCAATCAAGTAGATTATAGGATGAGTCCATTAGAACATGCATAAATGAATAAGCAAGTTACTAAATTGGTTAGGAAGGGTGTAGTAAGGGAGGGAATGAGTCCTTGTGGAACACCAATGTTTCTAACTCAAAATAAAGATAGAGGGTGGATAATGTGTGTGAATAGTATAGTAATTAATATAATTAAAATCAATTATATATTTCCTATACCTCACTTAGATGATATGATGGATGTTTGTGCATGAGTAAAATATATTACTAAGATTGATCTAAAGAATAGAAACAACCATATTCATATTCATGAAGGAGATGAATGGAAAATAACATTCAAGACTAGAAATGGTTTATATGAGTGGATGGTGATGTCATTTGGGTTATCTAATGCACCCAACATATTTATTAGGGTCATGAACATAATGCAATGAGAATACAGTGGTAAGTTTGTGTTGGTTTATTTTGATGATATTTTAATAGTGACTAAGACTAAAGAAGAGCACCTACAACATTTTAGAATGGTATTATAATTTTTAAGAAAATATAAGTTCTATGAGAATTTGAAGAAGTGCAGGTTTATATAGAATTGCTTGGTAATTTTTTGTATTTTTAGTTTTTGTAGATGGTGTAAGATTGGATGAATAAAAAGTAAATTTTTGAGTGGCCTATCCCAAAAAGCATCACAAAGGTAAGAAGTTTCCATGTTTTAAAAACTTTTTACATAAATTTTATTAAGAATTTTAGTAGTCTTGTTGTACCAATAACAAATTATATGACAATAAAAAAGTTTGCATGGACAAAGGTAACAACATAAATCTTCAAGTTGTTGAAAAGGAAAATTACAAAAAAAAATAGTTTAGCATTACCAGATTTTATCAAACTATTTGAGGTTGATTGTAATGCTTCATTTGTGGGAATTGGTGTTATGTTGAGTTAAGAAGGGAAGCCAATAACATATTTTAGTGATAAATTAAATTAGGAAAGAATAAAGTATTCTACGTATAATGTTGATTTTTATGCCATTGTACATGCATTAAGGCATTTGAGGCATTACCTAGTGCCTAAGAAGTTTATCTTATTTATTAGTCATGAGGCTTTGGAGTATGTGAACACTCAAAATAAGTTAAATAGTAGGAATGAAAATGGGGTGTGTTTTTTATAGGGTTATAATTGCTTGTTGAATCCAAAGTCAAGAAAATAGAATTAGGGATTTAATGATTTGAGTAGGCAAGTAGGGTTGATAATTACTATGGTAAGTGAAATAGTTGGATTTGAATTTATTAATTAAGTATATGATACTAATCTCGATTTTGTCTAAATAGTTGAGCAATGTAGGAATCCATTGAGAAGTAATACAAGCAATGTTTATGAAGAGTATCTTATGCATAATGGTTATCTCTTTAAAGGGAAACAATTATGTATTCCAATTCAGTCTCTAAGAGATAATATTATAAGATAATTGTTTTGTGGTGGATTGGATGCACATTATTATATGACAAAGACAATATATTTGGTGGATAAGTATTTTTGTCCAAGGATGAAGATAAATGTTAAAAAATATGTTTCAATGTGCAAGATATGTCATGTGGTGAAAAGACATGCACAAAATACATGGTTTTACATGCCATTACTTGGTCCAAGCACACCATGGATACACTTGGTTATGGATTTTGTGTTGGGATTAGCAAACATATAGAGAGATGATGATTAATTTTTTTTGTAGACAAGTTTTCTAAGATGGTTCATTTTGTTGCATGTAATAAAACTAATGATGCCACTAGGGTTGTAAAAGTATTTTGTAAGGATATTATGTGATTGCATAGTGTTTTAAAAACTATTACATCATCTAGGGACACCAAATTTCTATTTCAATTTTGGAGGAATTTAATTTGGAAGATGGGGACTATGTTACAATTTAGTAGTGCATACCACACCCAAATAAATAGACAACAAAATTTGTAAATAGGAGCTTGGGAGATTTGTTGAGATGCATAGTTTGAGAGAATCCTAATTAATGGGACTTAGATTTTCCACAAGATGAGTTTTCATATAATATTTCAGTGAATGAATCAATAAGTAAATCAACATTTTAGATTATATATGAGAGAAATACTATTTGTGTTTTAGATTTGGTACAGTTACCAATTGTGGAACAAGTTAGTGATGATGTAGAAGCATTTGTAGAACATATACAATAGTTACAAGAAGAAGTAAGAAGAAATTTATAGGAAAGTAATGAAAAGTATAAAGTAGTAGATGTCATAAGAAGATAAAATATATTTGAAAAAATATATTTATTGAATGATTTATTTGAATAATTAGATATTTTTGAAAGGTAAATATAACAAGTTAAAGTATAATAAAATTGGACCATGCATAATTGTGAAGAAAATCAATGACAATGCTTATGAGGTGAGTTTACCACATAATTTTGATATATATTTAGTATTTAATGTTTTAGATTTATATGATTTCCATGAAAAATATTTTTAAGGTGAAGAAGATGAAGAAGTAGATTAGAAGAAACATGTGCCAAAGAAGAAGAGAGAAAAGATAGGGTAGGTTCTAGTTAAGAAGGTAGTAAACACAAGACAAGAAAGTTATGAATGATATTCAGTACAATGGGAAGGATTAAAATAGGAAGAAAACATTTATATTATAGAATGGGATTTTAATAATATTGATAAGAATAAATGGCAATAGGAAAATCACAGTAAGTTACAAAAGCTAAGTTGTTTTCAACTAGAGGAGAATGATTAAAAAATTAGACGCTAATTTTTCAAAGGCTATAAATTTTTATCTACACCTCCATTTGATCCCATCTTCATGCCAAAATGACTGTCTCAAAATGTTCAATGCAACCATAACATACCCTTCTAGTTATTAGATATTTTATATATTTTTTGAACGTCATACGTGACCATCTGAGGGTTTGAAATTTTAGTTTAATTTTATTTTTAGATTTTTTCTAAATTTAGAAATTGCCAATTTTTGTAACTAGACTTGAACTTAAATTTAAATTTATATGATAGGTTAATTTAGTGTTTACTTTATTTTTATAGCTACACGAGTTTGCATACCAAAGTTAATAAACATTATAGCTACTAAAAATAACATGTCAAATTTTATTTATTTTTAGAGTTTAAAATTTTATATGTCAACTTCAACTAAGAGTTGAGGCGTATTTATGCATGGTTTTTAATAATTTGAATCATTCAATATGAATCAATACTAGTTATTGTTTAGATTCTTTGCCTAATGGATTTTTATTTATCTTGATAGTAATAAAGTTCATTATAATTACAATTTGAATTAAAGAGTATGATAATAATGGATTTATAATCCATGAGGTCAACTAAAACTTCAATGGCATGCCTTCTAGTCTCAACAAATCTCTAGCCACCTTTTAAGCATTATTTAACAAGATATTCAAAGAATAATTGTATGTGTATGTTGTATTTTTTATGTCATTCGAGTTTATATTAATTTATTGGAATCCCATCTTGAACATTTGGATTATATGTTGGATATAATGCCCAAGGATAATTTATATGCCAAGGCATCTGATTGTGAATTTGCAAAGGCATCCTTGGAATACCTTGGTCACATAATTTCTATAGATGGAGTTTGTATTGACCTTGTAAAGGTCAAATCCATATGTGATTTAAAATTACCCAATACTCTTATAAAACTTCATGGTTTCCTAGATTTGGTAATATTGGTAATAAGACTCTTATAAAAATTCATGCTTTGATGGCTTCTAATAGATCATCTTCAACCTCTTGCTTTAATGATCTCCATATCAACTCCTCTTCCACATTGGGATTTTTCATGACTTGTACCATATCTTTGACATGGAATTCATATCCATCTTGTGTCAAGATAGACACTCCTTCATACTCTTCTTGTATCCATCATTTCTACTCCATTATGTTTGTTGCCTTATCCATCACTATGACTCTCTCTTAAGACTGCATTATCTCATACCAAGTGCTCATCTATTCAATTATTTTTTTAGGAAAGACTTTGTCCTTTTCTCTGTTATTTATGGAATACTCCAAAGATGAAATATCTTCTTGTAATTGATCCAAACTCTCCTAGATAAATAATTGGTCTTGTTACTCACCTAACAACTCTTCATCACCTATAATATCCTATTCAAACTCTTTGATTGCTTCATGAAATACAAATTCAAATTTCTAATATTCATACCTATTGACTCCATCTTCTTGATTCATTTATATTTCTTTTATGTATTCAATGAAGCATCCTTCTTATTGAATATCCCCTTCTCTAAGCATATTTCTTGTTTTAGGGTAACAAACCACTATATCTATATACATGGCTAGCCAATTAACTTCTTATTCAACATAAACATGTTGTTGATGCTTTATCTCTTTTATGATTTCAAGTTTTATGTCTTCAACACAGACTTATTCTTTATTCACTTTGTACTTACATTCATATATCACAATAAATCATTAGATTTGAAATCTTGAGTATTTTTTGCCTCCATCATATCCTTGTTAGGATGCTTTGCTAATGGCCTTAGCTATTTACTCTCATCATCCTCGATGACTATCTCATTCTCCTTAAAGTTCTACTCAGCTTTCTCTTGTCTACCAAATTGTTCAACCATCATGAACTTATTCATCTCCTCCTTGACTATCTATATACAAACTTCTCTTGCTTCTAATTATCTTTCATGACAATATTTCTTCTATTCTCCATGAGTAGCCTTATAGGCCACATAACTCTCTTCATCCTCATTACCTAGCCATACCATTATCTTTCATATTATTTAATGAGCTATACCAAGAGTTTTATCCTCTCTATCCTTTGATCTATCTCACTCATCATATTCATCAACCCTTTTATTTTTGGGTCTTCCTTCCTATTTCTCTCATTGTATTACTCTAACTCAACTAAGCCCTTCCTCTCTTTTGCCTTCACTATCTTCATATTATCCAAAATAATTCTTTTTAACCTTAATCTAATGTCTCAACCTAGGTTATCTCCTTTACCTTATTTATTGACACTATTGTCCAAGTCTTTTTCACTTTAGAACTACTCCTCTTCTTTGATTCTTTCTTATCTCTTCTTAGGGGTGCTCTTATACCATAAAATGTTTAAATTTATCTTTCTATATTCTTGTAACCTCCATTATCAACATTTAATAACCTCACATTAAAACCTTTCATACTCAAAAGCATAAAATATTCGAATAACTTATCTAATCAGATACCCCCTAATGTAGATCTAATGCCTACACTCTCCTCATACCTATTCATAGCACTGATTTATCATTTAAGGACTTCAATCATCTCTAAATTTTCTTGTTTAATGAAGGTACTTTTCTTGTCTTGACACCCTTGATAAATCTTACTTTCACTAGGCACATAAGACTATTTGCATGCATCTAGTCCTACTTTATCTCTTAAATACATTTCATATTTATCTACCACTACACACTCTTCTCCTAATACAAACACCATCCTCTCATGGATAAATTTCAAAACTCCATTCTTCATTTTTTATTTATGCTTACTCATCCCTATATAGATTCTTAGGCCTAAAAGCCTAATTAATCATTCCAAGCTTATTAAATCCATAATTGAGTCCCATATGGCCATTCAGCTACCTATTATAACTCCCACACACATCTAAACATTATACTAAATCTCCAAGTTTGCACTCTCAACCAGTCCACTCATTTTCTCTTTAAGGCATAGTCCTTGTAGCCCTTTTTAAACATAAATCCAACAAGTTTGAAAAATATAAATAGTAATATAAAAAAATAAACTTATTTATGAATATCATTTATCATATTTATCTCCACCTAAATTTTAAATATCTAATTCTCAAGAGAGACAACCTAACTCAACACATCCTCTAGTAATTAGGTATCTTTAGGCCTATTTTAATGACATAGACCTAGATACTATATTGTATAGTCAGTTACTATCTTATAACCTCAAAAACATTTTATATCATGTCAAATAATATTAGATTATAAAGTTTCATGAGATTTGTAGTGTGGAAACAAAAAATATTCCATTGATAAATTTGAAACCCTAGTCTAAATTTGTACAAGCCTATAGTTGGCCAATATCATATAAAAGGAGATAATAATGAGTTTTAAACACTTTTAAAGACTTATAATACCTATACAAGGTTTTCCCAACATTATTTCACTGCCTTGGATATCTATTTATGCATGAACACTCCCAAAGCATCTCCAACAACCAAGTTAACTGAATTTTGAGTGTAAAAGAGGACTACATGTGAAGGTTTTAAGAGACTCTTACACTTATAAAGGATTTATGAGCCTAAAAATGAATAACTAAAATAATTTATACAATATTATATATGGTTATGTTTCAAAAATGCATAACCCTAAGACGATCTTCCATAATGTAACTTACTTTTCACTTCTGACTCTATATTGGTAGATTTGCTCTCAAATAAGATTGCATTATAGGTTACCACCTTGTCAACTGAATAATAATCATAATAACTAAATATAAGGATGAATAAAATAAAAAAATATCACTTACATTCATATTAATCACTGGGATTCAACAATGGTTCTTCAAACACATTTATTTATTCAATTATCTCAAACATATACACAATTTATGTATAGAATTTGTAGGGTAGGTAGAGTTCATTTGATTATTGATATTTCTTGTTTTCAAATTCTATCCAAATATATCTCCTTGAATTTATTCTCCCTTAATTATCTCCTCTAACTATCATTACTCATTCACATGCATTTCTAACCTTTTATGATGCTAAACATGCAAGCAAAGTCCTTATTCTTGGCCAATCCACATAGGGTGGTAGTTACAAATTAAGTTTATTTGACTTACCTTTATTTTATAAGACTTGAAAATTTAAATACCACTCACACACATTCCTATTAGATTCTAGTACCATTTACAAACATTCAACAACACTTGAAATTCACACAAGATGCAATTTACCACTCAAAGCCTAGTTAAAAATTCAAATTTTCAAATTTTCCCTTTTGGAAGGAAACTAAAAAATGACAAAGAACACACAATTTCAATAATATCAATGACTCAAATACCTCCTATATGACCTTAACATACCTCTCATACCCATTTCAAAAAAAAAATGGGTATATTTTATTGATTTTTTCTATGTAATTATGAAAGGAATCCATGTCTAATGTGGGAAGTGAAACAACAATACAATTATAGTGATCTTTGGGAAATAAATTTAAGTCCACTATAGTATCCCAAATCAACATCGACACCTTTGCCTAAACCAAAGTCACTACCCAAATTATCTCTATCTCCACTTCCAAGATGTAAGCCACCATTTAGACTACCACCAACACCTTTGATAAACCCATAGGTTTTAACCAAACCACCATAACAACCTCCACCAAATCCTACACTAGAATGCATGAGTGTGAAGATGTGAGTTGGGTGGTGATGGCGAGGGAAAAAAATATCCTATAACATATCCAAATTTAGGGCAATTATTATATTTACATGACTTGCATCCATTGTAAAAGGGTACACAGGTTGCAGGTTGACATATTATTTTTTTAATTATTTGTTGTTATCAAGGGTTGATGAGGAAAACTTGAGAAATATTTTATCTAAAGAAGGTTTCATGTCTAATATGTGACTCAAATTACCACTACAATGTTGCTAATGTGGAGACAAGGCATTGAGGTTTCAAAGTCTATATTGTAACTTATATTCATCTATGCTACTAGTATATTGACACCATAACAATACCCATGGAATAAATGGAAATGACATACAAAGGTCATAGGCTGTGTACTATTTTAATGTGATTCAGATGGTGATGATGATGAGGGTCAATGGCAAGCTATTTCAAGTGATATCATAAACTAGAGGGCTGATGTCATAGACATATCCCAAATTCATAGAAGTTGTTAGATTTACATAATATATACTCGTAGTAATAAAGGGTCTTTTAGCTTGCAAGGTGGTATGATATGTTATTGATTATTTTCTATTGGTTACGTAAGGATTCCATTTCTAATGTTCAAATTGAATCAACAATCTAATTTCACCAAGGTTTTGAAGTCTAGTTGCTTTCATTATTACTTAAGTGATTACTAAATATTTTAAAAACTTCATGCTACATGGGTGCATAAGGGGACATTGTTCATGTTACAATGTGAATGCTATGATATATGAGTCATTGGTTGAGAAAAAATGTGCTCGACTGGTGATTGATCCTAGGTGCTAAAGAGAGTTAGTACATTTAATTCTCAAATAACAGGGGTTGTTAATATTATACACTCAAAACACTCACCAAAAAAATTATCAGTTGATCAAGTTAGTCATTAGTACTGCCAATGCAAGAATTGATCACTAACCACCAAAAAACACAAAAATTAAATATACATTTGTAATAGTGTTCCTTAGACCCTCGAGGCCACTGCTAGTAGTATAAAATTTGAAATTTTGTAATATACAATATTTTGAATGATTCTAATACTCAAAGAGTCAAGAAATGAGAATTTTTTTCTCTCTTCAACATGTAAATATTATTCACTAAGTTATGTCTTAACTGATAAAAGGTTTAGTTTTGTAAATTAATTCATGATAGTAAAACAAGATTTGGTAACATTCATTTAAAAGGTTTCCTTAGGTGTACTCAATGTAATAAAGTCCTAATAATTATTTTATGATACATATATTTAATACATCATAAGTATAACATACTATCTATTCATAATGCTTAGAGTTCTATGGTTTCAAATATAGTCTAAACATACTATACTAGGCATTCTATTGATAAGTATTCATTTTAGATATAATGTAAGTCCATATCATTAGTATAAGTTATCCAATTCCATAGTTTCTATTTCTAAAACAATGATCAGATATAAACCTATACTTGGAATTTTATAATTCTAATCTAATTACAGTAAATACTATTCAATCCATCTTTGCCTTTGACCTAAGTACTATATGGTTAAAATCCTTATATAAAAATGACTATGGTGTGATTTTAGTAGGGAATGATCCATTCAACATTTAGCTAATTTACTAATTATTAATTACATTTTTATGAACTTCTTAGATTCAAGGCTAGTATCTTATGTATTGTAGGAGCCTATACCAATATTTATTTCATCCATTGTGGAATATAAAAAAGCACAGAGATAATATTTAATCACACTATAAAATAATATTGTTCACACTCATTGTTACAAATTCATACGAGTAATACAAATATATAGGAAAAATCTTTCCTATAATTGGGGAGATCGTATCTCCATATATATCTTCCACAATATCTCCTCAAAACCTATGTATATGAAAACTCCTATATGAGTAATATTTAATAATATATCACAACTGATTATATTCTAACCAAATAACAACTAACCTATAATCATAATATTATTGTAATAAAATTATGACAACTATCTACTGACCAAATATATCTAACAAACTAATATATGTAATAGTGAATTATTACTATCATTATTATTCACATTAAAATATACAAATTAATGTGAAGGCTAATAGTTCCCTAACATCTCCCCCTTAGGCCTTACATGGTAATTTATGTTTTAGAGGACTTAACAAAGTAAAGAAGGAACACTTCAAATTATTATCAACCATTTACTATCAAGAACACATCAATCAAGTCAGTGTCAGAACTTCAAATAAGTATATCTACCATCATCCATTAACTAAGGGAACCACATCGACCTATATAGTGTGGGAACCATGAGTAGGAACCATCTTTTCAACTTTCACTCCTACATCTCTAAGAACTAGTTCGCACAAAATTATATGCCAATGCATACTCTTAGTTTTGCATACTACTATTTTAATCTAACTTCACATGACCACTATTATGAAAACAAAATATTCTATATTTACTCCACATGAATACAATAAATGTTTCATTGGATGATCAACTTCATAAAAAAGTAAGGTAGTTAGAGGATCTCTATAGTTAGCTACTCTCCTAAATGTTTCCACATTCTTGTATCTATATGGGGAAATAGGAAATATACATCTTATTTATCACACATACAAATAAGTGCTAAAAATAAAAAATATATATATTCACCACTATAATAGAAGTGGCCCTTCATTAGTGGCTAATGAGAGGCATAGAAAGCCTCCATCCTCTAGTGTCCTCCAACCTTCAATAGGTTCACTGTTTACTTAATGGAAGAAGTTGTGAAGCTCAAATGCATGAATTTGTCAATGAAAAATACCCCCCATAGGTTGTATGTCATGTACAAGTGAAAATGCATCTATGAGGTAAATATTTTTATATGAATCTATATGACTCGTAAGCCTAAATGAATTTGAATTTTTTGACATATTGACACTTTGAATTTTTCAACTTGACTCTTTTGAAATAAAGGAACTTTTATTTTAACAAATAAATCAAAAAAGACTATAAACTCCTGACTCTTTTTTTTATTTCAACTCATAAAACTGACAATATTAACTCTTGAAAAAACTT
Source organism: Torreya grandis (assembly GCA_037957365.1). Classification (NCBI taxonomy): domain Eukaryota; kingdom Viridiplantae; phylum Streptophyta; class Pinopsida; order Cupressales; family Taxaceae; genus Torreya; species Torreya grandis. The sequence goes on from JARHVA010001205.1 coordinate 1,724,507, forward strand.
TATTATTTTTACTTTCAACTAAACAAAACATAAATAATAATAAATTTCCCAGTCGACTTTGACAATTATCAATGACTACAAAAATAGACTAAATAATGGTTAAAATATAATGTCAAGATAACAAAATCAACCATTTAACTTAAGCATGAATTCGACTATACCTATAATTGACAAGAATCAAAAATGAATATATAAGACAACGTCATATGATAAATATGACAAAACAAAATAAAAAACTTACACTTTATATGGGTAGACAAACTTAAATCCTCAATATTTAAACCAAACATAAAATAAATAAAAATATTTAATAATATAGACTTTACACGTCAAACTAACAATGAATGTGGGTGGAGCAGATTGTAGAGAATTTACATGCAAGGGTAGGATACAATACACACTTTATTGCTGAATATAATTACGTTGTCTTTAGATGTAAAAGTGAAGATGATAGAATTTAAGGCAAAGCCACAATATAACTAAAATCATACAAAAGACACTAGAATGCTAAAATCGATGATTCACATGGCTGAGTACAGATAATGCATGCAATATATTCTTAATGTTGATATAAGCATATAGGAAAATGAAGACAAATATGCATAAGGTGAATAACTCACTAACAATTATAGAGATGATTAGTGAGTATAATCTAGAGATGAAATCTCAAACGATTCTCAACATTGACTTATTATACACAAAATTAGATCCATGGCAGAATATGCTCAAGCAAAATGATAGAGAGCATTTTGAAAGATCAATCTTTATCATGTGATTTTGATCTTGATTTTTATCCATGTGCTAGGTCTGTAATTTGTGCTTTTCTTTTAACAAGGTAAAACCAATTTTGAAAGATATAAAAAGCACTAATGACACGTATTTTTGTGTAAAAAACACATTAAGCTTCTTTTGTGCAATAATAATGCTATGTAAATCTTGTGGGCTACACTCCAAGTAGATAGCAATGAAACAATATAAACTACAACTAAAACAAATCATCTCAATTTGTGCTTGTCATTAGCTAGGACAATAGAACAAAGAAATGAATCATGCAAAGTAAGAAGAGAATGAGCAGAACCTTTCTTAAGTTAATCACATCATGATCTAAACCCTTCTCTAATACCAATGTTAGGTATTGTAGGATCCTATACTAAGATTTATTTTCTACACTATGAAATACAATCGAATACAGAGACTATATTTAATCACACTATAAAATAATATTATTCACATACACTGTCACAATTTCAAACTATTAATAAAAATATATTGGAAAAGTCTTCCGTATAATTGAGATCATATCTTCATATATCTCTCCCATAATATCTCCTCAAACTCTATATATATGCAAACTCCTATATGAGTAACATATAACAGTATATCATAACCAATTATATTCTAAACAAATAAAAACTAATCTATAATCGTTATTATAGTAATATTACGATAACTAATTACTGACCAAATATGTCAAACAAACTAATATATATATATATATATATATATATATATATATATATATATATATATATTACTCTCGTAATTATTGACATTACAAGATACAAATTAATGTGAAGACTAACTATTCCCTAACATAATAAACATACAACAAAAATAAATAATATTATAATAATAATATCATAATATTAACAATTTTTTAAAAATATCTTAATTACCTAGAATTTTCATTTGCATGTAAATATTTAACAAACAAAGATATTTATGAACAACTCTAGCTCGACATAAATTTAATGCTTACCAAATTAATAAAACATTCTAAAAAGTATCTAAGATTCCAGTCAAGCATTATATCCTTATCATTTTTAACTATATTCTAGTTTGACATTAATTACATATCCTAACTCTCAAGTCTTAACAATAAGCTAAATGGGAGTATTCTTTATAGTTATCCTAGCTTAATCACTTAGTAGCTTATAGTATTTAAGGTTTGTTTGGAAAGAACATAAACCATATTATTAAAAGTACGTAGGAAGATTATCCTAGATCATTATGAGCTTATTATTATTAATTCTAATATTTAAATGTATTTAATTCTTACAAACTTACATCACAAATGGCTCTCTATATTCCTAAAATTATTGTTAACATAGTTTGTAGTATCCAAAACTTATAACAATCTTAATTTAACTAATCTATTTAAAATGTCAATTAAAAAAAATCTTGAAAAGTCTTATAAATAATTTAAGCATATAATTTATGTTTATTTTTAGTATTCTGTGTGATCAAGACTAAATTACCATCCACAACTTTAAGTTTTAACTTGTTCATTAATATTATACATACCAACATAACTGTTATACTTTATCTATTTTTTTTTCTTTTTCCAATATCTTATTTGAAATGTACTTTTCTTAAAACCATATTAATCTACTGTAGTTACTTTAATTTCGACCTAATTATTTATAATTAGTAATCATGCCATGTCCAAAGTATAGAAGCTCCATACAAAGGTTTACCAAAACATGTCAATACATTTTAATATCATGGGAGAAATACATACAAAAACAATTAATACAATAACCCTAAAACATCTATGACTCAAATTGTAACATCCATGGATTTATTCCTACACACAGTTTGACAACAGTAGAGACATGGAAAACTCTGCGCATGTTCTAGGCAGAAACTAGTAAGGGAATCTTGACAATTGCAGCTTTCAATTACATTCTAGCTTGGTTTTGAAGGATTCAAAATTATTACACGGCATACTCAACATTCATATAGATATTTTAATTTGTCTCAGCTCTTTCCCATTTATTTGTAGATAAAACGTTTTGAAGATCATTAAATATTTGCAACAAAAGGTAGGAAAAAGGCGATGGGCAAGTGGATAATTGCAATCCTAAACAGTCAGGGTAGAATACACACTTGCAACAAATATTAACAAACATGTAATCTTTCGATCACTGTGATTCGTTCCTGACTTCCTTGAGACCGCTTTATTGACACGGATCGAAAAGATGAGTCTATTATTTCGATTTTCTATACTCTATTGGGCATAGAAAAGGAAATTGAATTTTGCATTTTGATTGGGTACAAAAATGAAATTGAAATTTTTCATTTGGATTTGGAGTTGGTAGATTTATGATTTTGGATCTTCACTTAGGAATGAAAGTTTTAATTTCACGACCCTGTCGTCAGTCTTGCTCCTTGTGACAGCCCTTTCCTGCCCCTACTCCTGCGCTGTAAATTGAAATTAAATTTGTCATTTTCATTTTGAGTTGGTGGATTTATGATTTAGTTCGATTGATGTGACTGTATTAATTTTATAGTTTATATAATTAGGGAATTGTTTTATGATATTTTCACATTTACGTTTCGAGGGATGACTCAGAGATTTTAAGGTATACAACATTTATAAAATAAAATTTAATGTGTTTATCTGTTTGAATTAAATTTGTTTTATATATATATATAACCAAAAAAAAATATATATTTTTAATAAAATAAATTTAAAATAAAAATCTGTCATTTTATAAAAATTTAATAGTTTTTTAGGTTTATGTCTTATTTAAGCATCTAAATTTGGTATAAATACACTATTTAAATTTATATATTGTTAATTTTAAAGTTCGGATTAAGGCAAATTTATTTGTGAATGGTGTGGAATCCAGTCCAGATACATCAGAAGGTCCAGGGCTCCCTCCGGCTACATAAGACAGAAGAGGATGCAATTCACCAAGAAACAAAAAAGACTTTGTCAAAAGAAAGAACAATAGCGAAAAGAACATAAAGGGCACAACAAAGGAGGAATAATAGTGGAAAGGGAAACAACATATTTTTCCTAGTGTAGGAATGAACTGATTTTAACGGACCCAGAAACTAGGCTAGACTAATGGAGAAAGAGGCTCAAGTCTTTAAAAGATCTATCAGGGTCCCCTAAGGGACCCAAACCCAATAAAGCCAATAAGAAAACTACCATTCTCGAACTTTATTGGATCCGAAACTAGCCAAGGCACAAATAGAGGCTCAAGTCTCTAGAAAAGAGGAACAACAAAAAATGCAACAACTACTTTTGACTAGTGTAGGAACGAGTCAGTTTTAGTTGGACCAAAAACTAATTTGGGCTAATTAAGTAAGAGGCTTAGATCTCTAAGAGAACCATTCAGGGCCCAAGGGGACCAATAGATTGTTTTAACTCGATCAAGAACTACCCTGGACACAAATGGAGGTTTAGGTCTCCAAAGTCAAACGAATAAAGAGAAACCCTGCGAGATCCCCAAAAAGGCTCAAAACCAATAAAGCACAACTAAAATTAGAGCGAAATAACCATGCTAACTATGAGGATATGAAATGGGGCCCCAAACCCATCTCCATAGAAAGGTTCTGAAAAGGAAAGTAGATCATTTCCAACCAACAAAATAATGGCCAAGCAAAACCATGGACGAGGCCAAGATCCCAAAAGACATTTAACGTACCAGAAAATTTTGAGACCTTCACCGATTCCACTGAAGCTTAAAGAAGAAAAATACTTACTATTATGGTTCTAGCTTTCCCTTCTACTTAGAGGCAAATATTGCATTTTCCACTTCAAAACCATGACAAATCCACTATTCAGGTCTTTCAAAATCAGATCGTAAGCTTCCAAAAGAGGCCCAAACTGTGACATGTCTTCAAGAAGGGGAGCACCCCTAACCATACCCAACAAGTCTAGATCTTTGAGAGCATTCCTTAACACAAAGGATAACCTCATCCAAGCAACATACAGAGTCAAACTCTTTCCAAAACATGGTCCAAAGTTTGATTCACAACCATTCTGCCCCCAATCTAAGAGGAAAAAAAGATCAAAAACAACAGATTTAGCACTAACAAGAGCTTTCACTTTTAGCTTAAAACCATTAAGCCACTCACCAATTGGAAATTACTTCAATGAATTCTTAGGGAGGTTAATATGGAGCTGAATCCTCAAATGAGGATAACACTTGAACATTTCAGGAAAGAGAGTAACAGCGGATATCTTACCAAGATAAGTTTCCAACGTAACAAACCTAAAGTCTGACACAACAGACCAAGAATGACCATGAAAATAACAATCAACACCTCTTAAATCCGTCCAGACGTAGCAGAAGGCAGTGCTTCAAGAGGCCCAAAGATGCTTAAGATCCCATTCCTTTCTGCCGGACAGAAAGACCCGTGACCATTTCAAAAGCGGGTCACACCATTCAATAATAGAGAGAACTAAAATAATTTCTATAGAAAAGCACCATCATCCACCAACCAGGGAATCCAAATCCATGAACCAAACCAACAAAAGTTTTGCTTGTGAAAATGACATCTCCGATCAACACTAAAAGATTCTTCTTGACAGTTCAAAAAGCAAGACACATCTTGGCCGATTTTCTCTACAATAAGAACTAGACAGTCTACCCTTCCCTCATCATCCTCATTCCCGGTTCCCTCATCCTCCTCCTCCAAGTATGAAACCCCAACCCCGCTCCCGTTTTATATATTATGTTGATATAAAGTCTACTATTAATTTTAGAGTTGTATTAAATTAAATATTGAAATAAATTATTTTAATTTAAGAAAGTGTTTTGTGGTGACACAAAGTCATAAAATATAGTAGTAGTGTCGTTAAAGTCTCATAATATTTTCAGAGGTTTCATTGAAATATACTCCCTGTAAAATTTTATTTGATAAAAATGGGGGTGGAAAAGTGCGTCCTCTTGTTTTAGTTTTTTTACATTATTTATTTTCAAAAGAAACTTTTATAAACTTCTATATTCATTATTATAATGTTTTAATCATTTAATTATTTAAAAGATATTTATTTAAAATATGTTAAGAGATATCTTAAATATATTTATTTAAAAGATGTTGAGTGATTACATCTACAAATTAAATGATTGAGATTTATGAGAAGGTTTTTAAAAGCTTTCTCGTAAGTTTCAATCATTGAATTTGTAAATGTAAGTTCATATCAAAACATATTATCGAGATGTTTAATCAGGGTGCTTGGCAAGACACTCATAAATTATTGGTTTATAATTTAATAAGGATTAATTTTTATTTACGAAGGTTTTCCCAATAGTATACAACATGCTCAACCACACTCACCCATGCATTTAAAAAATATACACAGTTGAATCTAGTTGACTCAGCTTCAACACTAATAGCAAGGTATGTTATATAGCATTATAAAGGTGCGATTGACTATGAATTAATCCTATTACATATACAAATGTGTGATTGAGGACACTAATATTAGTACAACCTTCAATAAACCATTTCATCAAGTGGTTTATGATTGGAAACATCAAGAGATCTTAGTGACCACATCTCTATCGACATGTCATTAATGAATATCTAAAAAATAGTAATAATTCATTGGTCATGAGATGACTCCATTCATAGAGTTATCTTATTTAGTCTCTACTTTACTCTCTCCATTTGCATCTCATCACATGGAAAATGTCAATTTTATCAAACACACAAAATATACACACTCATTGCAACTTTATTTTACATTCAAGTCTTTTAAACCCTTAAAAATATTAATTTTGGTTTATAGTCCTTGTTGGTTTCCACACGTATAGTTTCGTTATAGGTCATTGTATGCATAAATATATACTACTTTGAATTACACATCACAAAATATATAAAATATCCATTTAACCAAACATGTACGAAGATAAGTGTTGAGGTCCACATACCTCGATTTTTAAACAAATGGGGACCTTTGTTTCAAATTGTGGAAATTTGTACCTTAAGGTTGAAAAATCTCTTGATTAGATTACCACTAGCATGTTTACACATCATTTTTGTTTCAGGATCATCCACATCTGGTGCTCATGTGGATAAATTAGCATGTTTTTAAGTGATCATGGTTTTACCCATTCTAATTTTGCTAATAATTGTTGTTTATGTTCCTGTATTGTAGGATAAATGGAATCTCATTTGAAAATGAACATGCTTAGGGTTTTGTGCTTCAATATTAAATTAATCTATTACTAACCTTTGGTGTATCAAAGATTAATTGAATCTATTTTAAGTCATGCTAAAACCTTAGTCTAATGTTTTAACCTAGGTACCTTTTGAATTAAATTCAAATTTGTGTGAGAACAATTTACATGGGAACAATTATTTGTGCCATGGACTTAGCTTAATTTTTATCCTAAGGCTTAGTCATGCTTTTCAACACGACTAAAACTTAGTCTAAAAAATCTTATGCTTGGTCTCTTTATGTCCTATGACCCTTTGATCTATTTTATTATTAGAATGGTCTAACTAATGTAGGGTCCCTTTTTTTATATCCTAGATAGGTCAAAAAGTCTTATCCTAAATTTTTGATTATATTTATGAATAAAATAAAAACCCTAGGCTAAAACTTTATGACTTATCTCTTATCATTCACGGGGTCCATTTCATTATGTTTTAGAACTTAACCTAAACATATTATCTCAAGATTTTATCGTGTTTATTGACACAAATAAAACCTTAGTCTAAAATATTTAACTTAAGTTCTTTATATGTCCTGAACCTGACTTAATATTTTTATTGACCGTAGGATCAATTGTATGCATTTGCTCAGGTAAGATTGATCTAACATTGCATGTTAATTTAATATTTCAATAGAGCCCTGAAAAAAGAAAGAAAGTGACAAGTGTCACCATTTTAGTAAAAGAACATTGAGTAATCAATGTCATTTCACCCTTCATATCAAGATCTGACAGACCACATTAATCCAACCAAATAAGATCTAATGGTGCATGATGAAAGTTGAAAAGACAAAAGCCTAGAGAACAGACATAGAGAGAAATCATGGCACAATAATGGGCCACAAATTAAAGCTTGAACATTTTTCAAGGATTGGCGATATGTGGATAAGCATACATATTTTGATCAATGGTCTGTAGAGTAGGAGACATGATCTAATCAATCAATATGAATGGACTGCATTTGTCATGACAAAAATGATATGATGGTGTAAAATTGATGTTGACATTTTAATAAGGATTAGGATGAATTTGTAAGTGACAAGTTTCACAATTGTGGGGAATATAACAGAGTATCCAATAGTATTTGATTTCTTAGATCAAGATTAATGAATTATGTTGGTCCATGTAAATAGATACGATAGTGTGATATCAATGTTGACATTTTAACAAGGATCAAGATGAATGAGAAAGTGACAAGTGTCAAAACTATGGGGAGTATAAAAAAGTAACTAATAACATTTGATTTCTCATATTAAGATCAATGAATTGCATTGATCCATACAAAAAGATCCAATAGTATGGTGTAAGGTATAATTTTCAAAGGGCCCATAACCAATGAAATATTAACATGTGTCCAAAAGTGACAAATAGTCATATTTTATATATTAATGAGTAGGATGCCACAATGATGCCACATCAGAGACACATAAGTATAACATGCCAAGTTGAAGATTTTGTAGACCCAAGAAATGCAAAGGTATAAATACATAATCCAATTGAGATCTAAGTCATGAATCTTGCATAAGTTCAAATAGCCACCACCATTAAAGCACTGTAAAAACCTTTAAGAAATCCCTAGCATGTATCAAAACCCTAAGTTGACACAATGCTTATTATAATCAAGACAAGGAAGATTGGATTTTCATTTGTCCAAGGATAATTCTATCTATAATTGAACTACACACCACTAGCAAAAACTTAGGGAAATCCATAACCATGACAGCTAGAAAAGATGTTTTAAGGGAAGATGTGGAGCTCTATTTGACTTCAGATTTAGAAGGGAGGATTTTCAAGGACACACATTTTGATGGCACAGTTCTAAATAGAGGGGACAATATTTGGTCAAGCTTGTTTTAGACCATTGAGAACCAACATCCCATCACAAGAGAAGAGGAGAAGAATATGTCTGCAAGGAGGATATACTATGACATAGTTGCCATTCAAATGACAAATATCCCTTATGATGTAGCAAAACATGAGGTAATACATTGTATATACATTATCTCTCATATTTTTAAAGATGGAAAAATAGATAAGGGCATGATTATTCATGAGGGTAGTTTCCAAAAAATTGCTTACATATCTCTTATAGCATTTGAAAACTATTCCAAGCTGCCAAAAACCCAAGTAGACCAAACCAAAATAAATAATTGGGCTAAAGATAATTATTTAAAGAGCATCCTTTCCCTGTGATTGTACTCTAGGAATTAAGTGGTTTGAGACTTCAATAACAATATCCCCATTGGTCAATTCAAATCTAGGATAAGAATGATCATGACGTTTAATGTAGAGATTATGTGGAGATTCAACCACTACATATGTAGACAAAATTTTGGTGCCCTTAGTCTACTTTATGATTGAGAAATAACTCACCCTTCCTCTTGGTGAAGTTATCAACATCTATTTAAGTAGATAATTTTTTGTAGTCAAGAAGAGAATTGGGAACCAATTCTTCATGATGTCATACCCCTTGGATGCCTTGATTGCCACAAAAAAGATCCTCAGCTTTAGATAATGGTCACCTAATGGGACATAGATAGTTTTCCAATATTATTCAAAATTACACATATTCAAGTACAAAGACCACATCCACTTCATTTATGACTATTTTTATCTATCCCTAACCGAGGATATAACTAGGAATCCAATGTCAAGAGTCAGCCCCTTGATAAAAAATTCAATTGAGGCCATGGGGGACATCTATTTATATCCTAATTATATAATCATTAGGATTTAAGGGACACAATGCACTCCCCTCATATTACCAGTCCATGTTCCAAATAAGCTTGCAAAGCAAGAAGTATTTTACCAAATCAATAATGGAGTAGATGGTGTTTGCAAGACTAAAAGGAAGGGACTATATCTACCCTCCCCATAACCATTAGAAGGACTTTTTTTTTGCAATGGGATATATTGAGGCAACCTCCAAACACATGACCTATTTCAATCTTTAAATTAATGAACTAAGGTAATGGGATCCACATGGAAGAGTTAAAGAACATTTGAAATCCAAAGGAATGAATGTGTCTTATGAGCACCAACCTAGTACCTTTGAACCTATTTACACAAAAGCCTCTTCACTCTCTAAGGTCATCATTAGAATGAAAAGGCATAACACCAATCTTGAATCTAGGATTCAAAGGGAGAAAAATGGAGGAGATAATAAATGGTAATTAGGGCTAAGGTAGTACCATTTTCTGAGTGGTACACCCTTTAGACCCCCACAAACCTAGCTACAAATAGATTCCAAAATTTAAGAACAATTTGAACATAGGCCAAAAGAGAGAAGGCCTGGTGAGATAACATCCTCTTTAACCCATGTAGAGGAACAAGGGTCACTAGTAAAAGAAGTTTACATAGTAGCATTGGACCCTGATGAGACCATTGAAGATTCACTCAAAATTCTATCATTAGCCTATGAGTCTAAAGATGAATAAATGGAGGAGACAAAGGAAGAGAATGAAATTTTGGATCTAGTTCCTATAGACACCCCCAAAAGAAAAGTTGAATTGACCATTTTTCTAATGAAGGTAAAGAAGCCCAAGGTGACTTTCACTCCTCTTTTGAGTGAAGTTAACCTCTTTAGTGAAGAAAAATAACCCATGGTCTAACTATTCTATTATGGTTCATATATGTAAAATTAAAAAAGGTACCAAGTGCACAAAATCCATGGGCTATGATGAAGGAAATCAATATCCTAGTTCATCAAGAGGTCAAGTCATGGATCCTAGATATATAAAAGGAAGATGAAAATAGGATGGTTGATCTATGAAAATCAAGAGGAGCACAAGTGGAGACTCCAGCTACAAAAATAACACAATCTTTAGTTGGTGTCAGATTTGACCCAAATATTGCCAGCTTACAAAGGGTAATTGAGAAGAAGGCCATGGTTGGTGGAGAGGAGTTCACTTTCAAAAAAGTGGAACCTTTTATTGCATTGAATTTAGTTGAAGGATAAAATCCTGGTGAGGATCCAATATTTGAATAAAATGTTCTTGAAATGTCTCAGGCTCAGTCAGATCAATTGAAAACAATAATCAAGGGCATATTTTAGTAGAACAAGAACTTAAAAGAACAAGCCATCTTGTCAATCCAAGAAGATAGATTTAGAAAATTTGAGGATACCATAGATGATTTGTTCAATTCTTTAAAGTTAGTCAAGATCGGGAAAGAGGTAGTGAATAAACAAAGCACCATGGCTACATGTGATGTTGGCCAATAGAAGGCTTCGAGCTACCAAATGAAGGAATTGATCAAAGTCTTGACTAAAAATCAAATCCCTGAATTCGGGATAGTTAGCCTAGCCCACTTGAATATGGATATGACTATATTAATTGATAATATCAAGGTCTTGTGTAGCTAATCCAAGCAAATGGAAGACATTTCTAAGGACCTTAAACAACAAGAGGGTAATATATTACACATTTTAGACACCTTAATCAAAGACCTCACCACCATTAGTCCACTAGGACTTATCACTGATGAGGAGTTCAAGCACAAAACTACTCAATCCATGCAAGATGTGAGGAATCAAGGACAAGGGAAAATATGGGATGATAAGAAGAAGATCATGGACCTGCTTTTATCATTAGATGAAAATGTAGGAGATGCTAGGAATATAAAACAAGCTTTGAAAAGCGCTGAGAGGGATCTCAAAGGCCTAAAAGATCAAGAAAAATGATTGTTCATGAGACCTATCATTTATCTCTAGTTTATCAATGAATAAGATCATAAAATGAAGATCTTATAGGGAAGGTAGAAGATTACACCAGCACAAGGGTCCCAAAGTCAACCCAGTTAACTTAGGATATTCTATTATATATATACATTGTATATTTTTGAAAATAGAATATTCTTTTTGTAAAGAAATGTGAAACTTGTAAATTATGTTGTCTATAGGTTAGTCATTTTATAATGTATAAAAGGTTCTCAAAAGATTCTAATTGGATAACTATCCTTAATATTTGACATGACTAACTGACATACCTCATGAAAGGTCTATATAAAGAGGTATTATCCATTGTAAAAGAGAGAGTTTTTAGAGCCAAAAACTATTTTGTAACCTTTGAGAAAATTAATAAAAAGCAAGGAGTTCTACAAAGTTTGTCCATATTGACTTGTGTGAATTGATATCATGGTTTCTCTCACATTTATCTCATCTTTTCTTCATATTTGAAGGGTTATTGTGAATTCTAGATGTACATATTTAAGTACAGAGTTGATAATTTGTGCTAATGCTAGATTAGTTGAAATTTCTAAGGGTTTCTTTATTTTATTCATTCTTCTTGCATACGTGTTGATGATGTTTGCTTCCAAGGTGAATATTTAAAGTGAACCTAGTTGTTATTTGCACTTTTTCATACCATCCTTAGATATTTGCCTAGTGTGGTAGGATTTGAGCTTATGCTACTTAATGTCATACATTGGTTAAATGCATGTTCAGATAAAATTGGAACTTTGTCATAATATTTAAAATAGAGATCAACAACACCTCTCTTTTACAACATACTCTTCCTTTTTCTCCATTTTATCAATTAACCTTAGATTAAATTCATTGTGAATACTCATCTTAGTTTAGCTTTAGACTTAGGTTTCAAGCATAATCTACTTTAAATAACATAGACAATCTTCAAGATCAAATATCAACTATAAAGCCATGGTGGATCGCAACCATAAACTAATATAAATTTGTGAAATAGTTTACTTGCTTTTCCTCTATTCCACTAAATATAATAATAGGATTATCATAATATACAACTCATGTATTGGATTATCTGGATTCATAAATGAGTAGGTTTTTTAAACACTAAGAACCACCTGTGATACACTATTAGACAACAATAGTGATACACATTCTGCTAGTGCTATAGGGAGGGCCTTAATTAAATCTTTGAAAATTTACAACATATTTTCTAATTTTTGTGAATTTTGTTTAAATATTGATGTATTTTATGCTTATTTGAGTTTATTTTAGCATATTTGTGTAAATATCTTTGATCTTAATGGTTTTATACCAATCTTTGTTCTTATTTAGACAAAGATATATATTATTTGAAGGGATATGAGTAATTTTGGTAAAGAGAGATTGAGATCTATGAATCCAAGGTGTTTGACATTAGTAATAGTAGTTTTGTTCAAATATTGATTGGATCTTTACAAATTTGAGTTCATCTAAAATTGAAACATGTAACTATCATTCATACCTTTATATTTGGACATATATTTGAGCTAAACTAGTTAAATATTGATGTCCATTATTGTTTTTATACATATTTGTGTAAAATTTTCTAAATGTGCAATTATGATAATTGTTATTTTCAAATATAAGATTTACACTTTGTATTTCAAATAGGGTTCAAAGCTTTCAATCTAGAATTGCCAAGGAAAAGGACCAGGTCACATTCAGTGACAAGGGTTCCTCTTCTATCATTATAAGTTCATAGGAGAGTTGGGTGATACAAAGGTAAGCGTACAATTTAAAGTCTCAACTGACTTCACTAGTTCAAGGTATTCTTGTGTTCAATCCCTCTCATGGTATGGATTGGCTAGGAGGTTGTTCAATCAATGTGTCAGGTGTGGTACATGACCTTCCTCATAATATTAAAATGTATTTGCCTACTTTTTGTCCTAATGGTGTTTTAACTATTGATGAACACATTAAATTTTTCAAAGCTACTTTAAGACTTTTAAATGTTACTCATCAAGATGTAGTATGCAGACTATTCCTATTTACTTTCAAAAATGTTGCATATGAATGGTTCTTAAACCTTCTTGAAAAACTACATAGCTAGTTGGAATGATTTCAATAGAATCTTCATTGATCACTTTAGTAAAATCATTAGTCCTTGCATTTTGTATCAATAGTTTACCATAGTTAAAAGGGATTCAAATGAGCCCATAGGAACTTTCAATACTAGATTCTAGAAAATGTTTAGCAGAACCATATCTCCTTATAGACCTAATGAGGCTTTAACCTTAGAGATTTACAAGGATGCCTTGGATCCTATGACTTTTTTGTTGCTCAAAATATCTATTTAGGTCATTAATATACTAGACCTAGCTTATGTTGAAGTTGTGATCATTAATGATCAGATGCAACCCCAGGTCCAAATGGAATAAAATATTCCTAACATTAATCCAAATTTGCCTATTTTGATTGTCTATCCCAATTTTAATCAAAATATGCCTGCCTTAAATTAGCTTCCAATTTTGAACCAATTGTATATGAGTAATGGACATCTTGGTCAAAACCTAGCATTATTTAACAATATTATAAGTGAATCTCATCCACAAGACTAGATAGCTTTAGTGCCTACAGCTAGTAGAAATACCCAAGTGCATAATTATGAGGCACCCAAGAATGAGAATGATTATAACTTAAATATGGTTCAAAAGCTAAGCATTGATTTCATTCAACTACAAAAGCAAGTCGGCAATACTATGGAAATATCTAACATGAACTTCTCTTTTCAAAGGTTCAATAGGCCTTCAAACAGGTTCCTAAATAACAATAGCCATAACAATGAGTCATCTAATAATAAGAGCATGCTTGATAAAAATATTGGTGATGTATCTTTGCCTAATTATAATAGAGTGCATTGTACTTCAAAACATGGTGAATTGGATTGTCTAGAATTTTGTAATGCCTTTGAAGCTTTTTAAGAGCTGGATACTTTTGAAGTTATACCTAACAAAGATAATAGTGCAGGTACCTCAAGTTATTCAAGGTCATCTAAATCTTTTGATTCAACTCTCAGGGTGGAGACATTTGAGTTCCCCTTATAAGAAGAGAATGAGCATAAGGATATTCTTGAGGAGATTCAATTTTTTTATTAATATCTAAAGAATACCTATCCTCTGAGGAACAAGGAGTAGAAACAACCTTTGACTATCTCAACTCTACTAAATAATTTTGACACTCCTCCTGATACTACATCAGATAAAAATCCAAATCCTCTTAAGGGAATTACCTCTAAAACTAATGATGATACATCTAATTCTTATGATATGACTAGATATAATATAGTAGAGGACATGAAAAGGATAAAATATAACATTAATTTGTGTGAGCTGACTCAGATTATTGAGCAAAGATATTTGTTATTGGAGTCTTTATCTAATAATCCTGGAAAGTCTCAAAAGACTACACATGCTAACATTTCAATACACAAAAATAAGGTAGATGTTCTACTTATCCTGATTATAGTCAAGATCATTGGTTAAAAAATTACATAATTATTTGTTAGACTCTAGTGAATCTACAAATATTATGCCTAAAGGTATTTGTGAATAACTTGGTCTGACTCATATTAAATCTAATAGGGTTGTGACTCAATTAGATAAATCAAGATTTAAAGTGATTGGTGAGTTGTTAAATGTTCACATGTAGATTTATTCTAAACCAAGGATCCAATAGTTCATTTACATCCAAGTGGTAGACATACATGATGCTTATGGAATTTTTTTAAACAAAGATTGGATAAGAACATTGAATGGTTATATGTCAACTGAATATTCACACATGTGGCTTCCCTAGAAAGGAGTTCCCAATTAGATTCGGATCAAAAGTGAGCCCAAGATGAAGCAGATGATCATTAAGTACAATAGAACTAATGAGAGGGTTAACATGGGTAATTCAGATCTGGGTGTTTATGCCCTTAACAACCCAAAGGTATGTAACTCCAAAACATCTCATGCTATGCCTAGATTATGAAAGTTATACTTTGATGGTGCTAGATGAAAATTAGGGTCTGGAGTAGAAGTGGTATTAATCAATCCCATTGTGAAAGAATACAATGCCTCTTACAAACTCCAATTCCCATGCACTATAAATCTTATAGAGTATGAATAACTTATTCTTGGATTACAATTTTCAATAAAACACAAGGTCAAGAAACTATTAGTTTTTGGTGATTTAGAACTAGTAGTCAATCAAGGAAAAAGTAAATATCAATGCAAGTTATCATATCTCAAGAAATATAAGTTTAGAGTATGGGACTTAATTGAATGTTTTGATGCTTTCAACATTATGTCAATTCCTAAGGGAGAAAACAAGGTTGCTAATGAACTTAATTAGTTTACAACCAACCTTATGCATAATCAAAGTTCCATGTTATAAATCCTTACTATTGAATTAGTTCCATGTCCTTTAGTGCTAGATAATGTCAACCACTTGCAAGTATTTAGTGATGATCAATAGATCATAAACTTCATGACTAACTCAGGGGTATTTGAGGCTCACATCATCAATGAGGTCAATGAAAATACCCTTGATGATGACAAATTTGAAGGTAAGTTTGATGATAAGGTCATTCAACTAAGTTAAAATAATATTCCAAAAGGAATGATAGACTTAGAGAGACTATTTGATTTAGATAGACTAGCTGAGACTATCAAGATTACCAAAGTGGATGGGAAGGACTAAAATGCAATTGACCAAGGTTCCCAAGGTCAACCTTAGTTGGTGAACATTGGTACATCCTAAAAAAATATTGAAACCAAGAGAGACAAAAAATTTCTTACCAAGTATAAGGATGTAATAGCATGGTCTGATGATAACTTGAAGATCTTTGATCCTAAGGTCAGAACCCACACCATAGCATTGAAAGAAGCCTATAAACCTTTTGGAAAAAACAAAGACTAGTCAAACCTATCCTATAACCAATGATATATAAGGAGGTTAAAAATTTATTAGATGCTAAGATAGTCAATCCAATTAGGCACTCTACCTATGTAGCCAATCTGGTACCAGTCAAGAAGAAGAATGGTGATATCAGAATGTGCATTGATTTTATAGATTTGAATAGAGAATTTGAAAAGGACAATCAAACCTACCTTATATTGACTAGGTAATCTAAATTGTTTTTAGTTTTTATATGATGTCTTTTCTTGATGGATTGTCAGCGTAAAATCAAGTGCTAGTTAACAAGGAAGACATGATGAAGATTGTGTTTACTACTAAGTGGGGAAATTTTGGTTACAAGAGAATGCCCTTTGGATTAATCAATGCAAGTGAAACCTTTCAAAGAGTAATGGACCATGATTTACATGGGATGATAGGTAAGTGCATTATCATTTACATGGATGACCTGACTATATTTTCCAAAAACAAGGAAGACCACATCATGCAGTTGCAGTAAGTATTCAAAAGATGTAGAAGGTATGGAATTTCTCTCAACCTAAAAAAGAGTATTTGCTGTGTAATTGATGGGAAGTTATTAGGACATGTCATAATCAAAAAGGGGATATATATAGACCCAAATAGAGTAAATTCAATATCAAAGATATAACCCCCTAATAGTAGGAAGGAATTGAAGTCTTTCTTTGGTAATATCAACTTTGTAAGATAATTCATTTTTTGTTTTGTAGAGATTGTGAAGCCATTGAATGACATGATAAAGAAAGATGTAAACATCACATGGAATGAGGAGACTAATAATTCTTTCAAATACATCAAATATGTAATTAGACAAGCTCCTGTACTGATAAGTGTAGATTTCATGAAATATTGCTATCTTTATTCCTTAACCTCTGATCATAAAATATTTTTTATTCTAACTTAGAAAATATATAAGTGTGATCAACACATTGTTTTCATGATTAATAACCTTAAAAATGATGAGTTAAACTATTCTTTGATTGACAAATAAGAATTTCATTTAGTCAAGGTAGTAAATAAGTTTATACACTATATTCTT
This sequence comes from Torreya grandis, assembly GCA_037957365.1. Taxonomy (NCBI): domain Eukaryota; kingdom Viridiplantae; phylum Streptophyta; class Pinopsida; order Cupressales; family Taxaceae; genus Torreya; species Torreya grandis. Next base: position 1,742,163 of record JARHVA010001205.1, read on the forward strand.
AGGAATGAAGTGCATTCAATTTTGCTAGACCTTACTACTAAGCTACTGCTGAGTCAATGTGAACTTGGAGAAATGAGAGGTAAGTGGATGTCTGTCCTTTAATAATATGACCTAGAGATGAATACTACCAAGTTGGTAAGATACCAAGGTTTAATCCAGTTAATTTTTAATACTAATCACAAAATTAGTATTATACAGGTTGATCAATAAAGATTTCAAGGAAGAAGTAGTTGAGATCTTAAGCACTTTCCATGAAAAGCTAAGAAGTGGACATCCATCTGGAAGGACTACAACCCACAAGATACTTAGAGCTAGTTACTACCGGCCTATTATCTTCAAATATGCTCACAAGCATATGAGGGAATGCCATTCATGTCAAATCTTCAACACTAAAAGGATAAAGGTATCCATGCCATTAAAATCAATGATTATTAATAAACCTTTTGCCTAATCAGGATTATATTTTGTGGGGGTCATCAACCCTAATTCGTTAGATGGTCACAAGTATGTTCTGATTTTTATTGACTAATGCACAAGATGGACTAAAGTAGTGGTAAAAAAGTAGTGTAGGACTGAAGAAGTGATCAAATTTTTATTAAAAAAATGTATAAGGTTTGACACACTAATTTCTCTAGTTTATGATAATGGGTCTTCCTTTGTGTCCACTGGGATGATTGAGTGGGTCTATGACCAAAATATTATTCTCAAGTTATCATCAAACCATTACCCACAAGGTAATGGAGTGTTTGAATCAACAAACAAGAACTTGATGAAAGCCATAAAGAAGTCTATAGATGATAAACCAAGAACTTTGCATAATCTTCTTAAGTATACCCTTTGGGCAGATAGAACACAAGTCAAGAAAGCTCTCAAGGCATCACTTCTCTTGCTAGTATATGGTTAAGAACCTATATTTACCATCACACTCAAGATACCAATATGCAAGTTTATGTAAGAGTACATGGAGAAGGATCAATAATTTACAAATTCAATGTTGTTGGACATCATACATATGGAAGATGCAAGGGAGGAAGCTTTTGCTAATTTCATTAAACACTAGACCACAGTTAAGAGGTGGTTTGATAAGCATTCAAAGATAAAGGTGTTTAGACAAGGAGAATTGGTTCTTCTTTAGGATAATTCATCAGAACTAAGATGAAAACATGGGAAGTTCACACCTTTGTGGATTATCCCATATCAGTTGTTGAGACTGTAGGAGATAATAGCTTCAAACTAAAAGACTTTTAAGGAGTAGAGTTTATATTTCCCACCAATGGAAAATACCTCAATCACGATTTCTATACTGTCCCACCCAAAGTCTTCATGGAATGAATTGTAAGACTAGTTTGAGTTAGTGTAGGTAGGGCTTAGTTTAGTTTCCTTCTTGTTCTTTCCTTCTCGTCCCTTGTTTTTACATAGTGTTTGTATATATTTGTTTCATTTGCATTTGTTTGCTTCTCTTTTTTGGTGTGTTTCTTTTTCTATACTTTTATCCTTGTTTTTAATAAGTATTTTTCAAGATAGTCTTCATCTTAAAATACATCTAGATGCTCAAGAGGAAGTCCATAGTTTAGGAATGTTGGTGTCTCCTTAGCATGGGTTGATCATGGATTGTTGAAATGTGAGCCTAAAGTTATAGTTCAGATAAATTGGTAAGGACTAATAAGTAATTTAATTATTTCTTGAGATTTTAAGTCTTGTTCTAATCTAAGCTGGGTTCTAAGAAGGACTGCACATATAACGTGAAAGATTGGATTATTAGGATATAGTCATATTTGTACTTTTAAAAACATTATTTGACTAAGATAAAGCTTATAGTCAAGGATGTTTGTTTGAAGATGAAACATGTGACCAAATCTTAAAGCCTGGCTAATTTGGCTCTTAACCTTTGCTACAGAGTCAAAATACATTGAAAAATACAAAAAAAATAGCTCTATTGCAAAATTCAAAAAAATATTTTTAAGCAGAGGTGATTTTGGCAATATCCAATGGGATTATAGAAGCCTAGTTGACAATATAGCAAGGCCTTGAGTGGATCCAAAGATATCTCTATCGAGGCTATGGACACTTGGCTAGTAGTAGAGCAATGCCCAAGCCTTCCTTGAGCTAAATCATGATCCTTTATAAATATCTAAATATATTGTAAGTCAATGTTAATGGTTAAGGTCATGAATCTAAAAATTTGTTCTCTAAATCCTATGGAAATTAATAAGTGGAATCAATGCACACATAGAGCATGGCTATGATTTGATGTTTAATCCTAATTCTATATGTGCAAGACTTGTTCTATCCATGAATTGATCTTAATGGTGGTGCATGATCAAATGGAATAAATAGCCTTGTTATTAGTCTAAACTAGACTCTCTGAATTCTAACATATTGCTGTGTTTCACCCATAAGTCATCATTTATTGAGGTCAACATACCCCCATTTCTGAAAAAATGGGGAACCTTGTTTAAAATTATGTAAATTTGTACCTTAAGGTTGAAAAATCCTTTGATTAGAGTATAACTAACATGTTTCAACATCATTTTTATTTCAAGATTATCCACACTTCATGCTCATTTGGATTAATTGGCATGTTTTCAAGTGATCATGGTTTTACCCCTTCTAGTGTTGCTAATGATTATTGCATGTGTTCTTGTATTATAGGATCAATGGAATCCCATTTTGAAATAAACATGATTAGGGGTTTTTAATTCAATATTAAATTAATATTTTACTAACATTTTGGTTTTTCAAAGATTAATTAAATATATTTAACCCTAATCTAATGTTTTAACCTAGGTCCCTTGTGAAGTAAATTCAATTTTGCAGAAGAACAATTTACATGGGAACAATTACTTGTGTCATGGATTTAGATTAATTTTTATCCTAAGGGTTAGTCATGTTTTTCAAAATGACCAAACCTTAGTCTATATATTGTAAGTCAATGTTAATGGTTAAGGTCATGAATCTAAAAATTTGTTCTCTAAATCCTATGGCAATTAATAAGTGGAATCAATGCACACATAGAGCATGGCTATGATTTGATGTTTAATCCTAATTCTATATGTGCAAGACTTGTTCTATCCATGAATTGATCTTAATGGTGGTGCATGATCAAATGGAATAAATAGCCTTGTTATTAGTCTAAACTAGAGTCTCTGAATTCTAACATATTGCTGTGTTTCACCCATAAGTCATCATTTATTGAGGTCAACATACCCCCATTTCTGAAAAAATGGGGAACCTTGTTTAAAATTATGTAAATTTGTACCTTAAGGTTGAAAAATCCTTTGATTAGAGTATAACTAACATGTTTCAACATCATTTTTATTTCAAGATTATCCACACTTCATGCTCATTTGGATTAATTGGCATGTTTTCAAGTGATCATGGTTTTACCCCTTCTAGTGTTGCTAATGATTATTGCATGTGTTCTTGTATTACAGGATCAATGGAATCTCATTTTGAAATAAACATGATTAGGGGTTTTTAATTCAATATTAAATTGATATTTTACTAACCTTTTGGTTTGTCAAAGATTAATTAAATCTATTTAACCCTAATCTAATGTTTTAACCTAGGTCCCTTGTGAAGTAAATTCAATTTTGCAGAAGAACAATTTACATGGGAACAATTACTTGTGTCATGGATTTAGATTAATTTTTATCCTAAGGGTTAGTCATGTTTTTCAAAATGACCAAACCTTAGTCTATATATTGTAAGTCAATGTTAATGGTTAAGGTCATGAATCTAAAAATTTGTTCTCTAAATCCTATGGCAATTAATAAGTGGAATCAATGCACACATAGAGCATGGCTATGATTTGATGTTTAATCCTAATTCTATATGTGCAAGACTTGTTCTATCCATGAATTGATCTTAATGGTGGTGCATGATCAAATGGAATAAATAGCCTTGTTATTAGTCTAAACTAGAGTCTTTGAATTCTAACATATTGCTGTGTTTCACCCATAAGTCATCATTTATTGAGGTCAACATACCCCCATTTCTGAAAAAATGGGGAACCTTGTTTAAAATTATGTAAATTTGTACCTTAAGGTTGAAAAATTCTTTGATTAGAGTATAACTAACATGTTTCAACATCATTTTTATTTCAAGATTATCCACACTTCATGCTCATTTGGATTAATTGGCATGTTTTCAAGTGATCATGGTTTTACCCCTTCTAGTGTTGCTAATGATTATTGCATGTGTTCTTGTATTACAGGATCAATGGAATCTCATTTTGAAATAAACATGATTAGGGGTTTTTAATTCAATATTAAATTGATATTTTACTAACCTTTTGGTTTGTCAAAGATTAATTAAATCTATTTAACCCTAATCTAATGTTTTAACCTAGGTCCCTTGTGAAGTAAATTCAATTTTGCAGAAGAACAATTTACATGGGAACAATTACTTGTGTCATGGATTTAGATTAATTTTTATCCTAAGGGTTAGTCATGTTTGTCAAAATGACCAAACCTTAGTCTATAAAATCTTATGATTGGTCCCTTTATGTCCCATGACCCCTTGGTCTATTTTATTATTAACATGATCTAACCCATAGGGTCCCTTTTTTAATATCCTAGACAAGTCATAAATCCTTATCCTAAAGTTTTGATTATATTTATGAATATAATAAAAACCCTAGGCTAAAATGTTATGAGTTATCTCTTATGATTTGTGGGGTCCCTTTAATTATGTTTTAGAAAATAAAATAAAAAAATTATCTTAAGGTTTTATCGTGTTTATCGACATGAAAAAACCTTAGTCTAAAATATTAAACCTAAGTTTTCAATATTTCCCAAGCCTGACTTAATATTTTTATTAATCATAGGATGAATGGTATGCATTTACTGGAGCAATATTGATCTAACAGTGCACGTTAAGTCAAGATTTCAATAGATCCCCAAAATAAGTAAGAAAGTGACAAGTTTTACCATTTTAGTAAAAGAACATTGAGCAACCAATGGTGTTCCACCCTTAAGGTCAAGATCTAATATATCACATTGATATGCTAAACAATATCTAATAGTGCTTGATGAAGGTTGAAAAGTTAAATTCTCTAAGAATTAATGTAGAGATGACATGTGCCATAACAATGGGCCACAAATTAAAGATCAAACATCTTTCAAAGTTCTATTGTACATGGATAAATTTACACATTCTGATCAACAGTCCATGGAGAAGGAGACGTGATCCAATCGATCAAGGTCAATGGAGTGCATTCATCCAAATAGAGATGATCTGATAGTGCAAGATCAACATTAAGATTTCAACAAGGATTAGGGATAATGTGGAAATGATAAGTGTCACAACTATGGGGAATATAAAAAAGTATCCAATAACATTTGATTTCTTGGATCGAGATCAATGAACCATGTTGAGCCATACAAATAGATCTGATGGTGCAATATCGATGTTAAAATTTCAACAAGGATCAAGACAAATGAAGTGATAAGTGTCATAACCATGGGGAATATAACAAAGCAATTAATATCATTCAATTTACAAGACTGAGATCAACAAATCACATTGATCCATGTAAACAGATCTAATAGTGTGGTAGAAGGAATAATTTTGAAAGGTCCCACAACCAATAAAATATTGACATGTGTCCAAAAGTGACAAATAGTCATCTTTTAAATATTTAATGAGTAGGATGCCACAGTGATGACACATCAGAGCCACGTAAGTATAATATGCCAAATTGAAGATTTTGTAGACTCATAAAATGCAAAGGTATAAATACATAATCCAATTGAGATATAAGTCACAAAGCTCACATTAGCTCAAATATTTTAACCATTAAATCACTATAAAAATCTTTAAGAAATCCTTATCAAGTATGGAAACCCTAATTTGACCCTTTATTCATTATAATCAAGCCAAGGAAGATTAGATTTTAATTTGTGCAAGCATAATTTGATCAAGAATTGAACTCTAGACCACTAGAAAACACTTAGGTAAATCCATAACCATGATGACCAAAAAAGGTGTTTGAAGGGAAGATGTGGAGCTCTATTTGACTTCAAATGCAGAAGGGAGGAATTTAAAGGACACACAGTTTGATGCCATATCTCTAAATACATGGAATAATAACTAGTCAAGCTTTTTTTGGACCACTGAGAACCAACAGCTTATCACAAGAGAAGAGGAGAAGAATATGTCTTCAATTAGTCTCTAATATGATATAGTTTCCATTTAAATGATAGGTCTCCATTATGCTGTAGTAATACCCAAGGTAATATATTATGTAAACATTCTCGCTCCTATTTTTAAAGATGGTAAAATATATAATGGCATGATTTATTATTATTATTATTATTATTATTTATAAGGGCATGATTATTCATAAGGGTAGTTTCAATAAAATTTCTTACATCTCTCTTATAGCATTTGAAAACTATTAAAAACTTCCTAAAACCCAAGTAGACAAAACTAAAATCAATAATTGGGCCAAAGATAATGATTTGAAGAGCATCCTTTCCTTGTAGCTATATATTAGGAATAAAGTGTTTTAGACTTCAATAACAACATCCCCATTTGTCAATTCAGACCTGGGATAATAATGATCATGACTATGATGAATAGGTTATGTGGAAATTCAACCACTACATATGTGGACAAAATTTGGGTGCCCTAAGTCTACTTTATGATTGAGAAACAACTCACCCCTCCTCTTGGTGAAGTTATGGACAATTATTTAAGTAGACATATTTTTATAGTCAAGAAGAGAACTAGGAACCAATTCTTCATGATGTCATACCTACTAGATGCCTTTCTTGCCACAACAAATATCCCCAACCTTATAGAATGGTCACCTAATGGGACACATATAGTTTACCAATATTATTCAAAAATACACATATTCAAGTATAGGTACCAAATTCACTTCATTTTTGAATATGTTTATCCAACCCTAATTGAAGCCATAACTAGGGATCTAATTTCAAGAGTCAACCCCTCGATCAAATATTCAATTGAGGCCATGGGGGACATCTAGTTATATCCTAATTATGCAATCCTTAGGACTGAAGGGACACAATGCAGTCCCCTCACATTACTAGTCCATGTGATAAATAAGCTTATAATGCAAGAGTTAGTTTACCAAATCAATAATGGAATAGATGGTCTTTGTGAGACAAAAGGGAAGGGACTACTTCAGACCCCCATAACCATTGGAAGGATTTTTTTTTCACAAGGGGACAATATTTAGTGGCTTCTAAACACATAACCTCCTTCAATATTCAAATTGATGAACTAAGGTATGAGATCCACATGGAAGAGTTAAAGAACATTTGAAATCCAAAGGAATCAATGTGCCTTATGAGTACTAGCCTAGTCCTTTTGACCTTATTTACACAAAATCATCTTCATTCTTTGAGGTCACCATTAGATTGAAAAAGCAAAACATCAATCCTCAATCTAGGATATAGAAGTAAAAGGGAAGAGAGGATAAATGGTAATTAGGGCCAAGGAAATACAATTTTCTAAGTGGTACACCCTCTAGAAGCCCACCAGCCTAGCTACAAACAAAGTCTAGAATTGAGTCACAAGTTGAACATACGCTAGAAGATAGAAGGCCTGGTGAGATAGCGTCCTATCAACCCAAGTGGAGGAACAAGGGTCACTAGTGGAAGAAGTTCAAATAGTAACATTTCACCCTAATGAGACCATTAAATATTCCCTCAAAATGTTATCATTAGCCTATGATTCTGAATAACAAGAAATGGAGGAGACAAATGAAGAGAAGGGGAAGGAAATGTTGGATCTAGTTCCTATATATACCCCCAAAAGAAAATTTGAATTGGCCATTGTTTTCATGAATGAAAAGAAGCCCAAGGTGACTTCACTCCTCCTTTGACTGAATTTAACTTATTTAATGAAGAAAACATAATCCATGGTCCAATCATTCCAAAATGGTTCATCTATGGAAAATTGCGAAAGGTACCAAGTGCATAACATTCATGGGCTATGATGAGGGAAATCAATATCCCAATTCATGAAGAGGTCAAGCCATAGATCCTAGCCCTACAAAAGGAAGATGAAAAAATGATGGATGTCCAGGAGAATAAAGTTGAGCACAAGTGGAGACTCTAGCTATAAAAGTAACACAATATTTTGTTGGTGTCAAATTTGATCCAATAATTGCCAACTTGCAAAGGGTAACTAAGAAGAAGGCCATGGTTGGTGGAGAGGAGTTCACTTTCCAAAAATTGGAACCTTTTGTTAGATTGACTCCAGTTGGAGGACAAAATCTTGGTGAGGATCCAATATTTGAAGAAAATGTTCTTTAAATGGCTCACGCTCAGTCAGATTAACTATAAATACTGATTAGAAGCATCTTGCAGTAGAATAAGAACTTGAAAGAACAAACCATCTTGTCAATCCAAGAAGACATATTCAGGCAATTTGAGGACACCATGGATGATTTGCTCAATTATTTAAAGTCAGTCAAGACTAGGCAAGAGGTAGTGAATAAACAAAGCACCATGGCTATAGGCCAAGTTGGCCAATGGTAGGTTTTGAGCTACAAAGTTAAGGATTTGATCAAAGTCTTGACTCAAAATCAAATCCTTGAATTCAAGACAGTCAACTTAGCCCTCATAAATATGGCTATGGATATATTAATTGATTAGATCAAGGCCCTAAGTAGCTAGTCTAAGTAGATGAAAGACATTTCCAAGGACCTCAATTAGTAAGAGGGTAGGACATTACACATTTTGGAAAGCTTAATCAAAGACCCCACCACCAGTTTTATACTAGGACTTATCATTGATGAGGAATTCAAGCACAAAAATACTCAATTCTTGCAAGAAGTGAGGAATCAAAGACAAAGTAAAACAAGGGTTGATAACAAGAAGATCATGGGCTTGCCTCCATCATTAGAGGAAAATATAGGAGATATTAGGAGCATCAAACAAGCTTTGGAAAGGACTAAGAGGGATCTCAAATGCCTAGAAGATCAAGAAAAGGAATTGTTCATGAGACCTATCATTGATCTCCCGCTGATCAATGAACAACATTATAGAATGAAGATCTTGTAGGGAAGGTAGAAGACTGCATCAACACAAGGTTCCCAAAGTCAAGCCAGTTGACTTAGGATATTATATTATATAGAGACATTGTATATTTTTGAAAAAAAAAAAAAAAAAATTTTGTAAACGCATGTGCAACTTTAAAAACACTTTCCCATAGGTTAGTCATTTTACAATGTCTAAAAGGTTCTCAAAAGACTGTAAAAGGACAATTATCCTTAATATTTTACATGACTAACTAGCGTAACTCATGAAAGGTCTGTATAAAGAGGTATTATCCATTGTAAAAGAGAGAGAGTTTTTTGGAGCCAAAAATTATTATGTAACTTTTGAGAAAATTAATACAAAGTAAGGAGTTATGCAAAGTTTGTCCATATTGGCTTGTGTAAATTTCTATCATGTTTTCTCTCTCATTTGTCTAGTCTTTTATTCATATTTGAATGGTTCTTATGAATTATGGATGTGTATCTTTAAATGTAGATTTACTAATTTATGCTAATGCTAGATTAGTTGAAAGTTCTAAGGTTTTCTTCATTTTCTCCATTCTTCTTGCATATGTACTAATACTATTTTCTTGTAGGGGTGAATCATTAAAGCGAAGCTAGTCCTTATTTTCACTATTTCATACCATCCTTAGATGTTTGCCTAATGCGTGGTAGGATTTGAGCTTATGCTACTTCATTTCATACATTGGTAAATGCAGATTCAGATGAAATTAGAACTTTGTCATAATATTTGAAACAAAGATTAATGACACCTCTCTTTTCTACCTTACCCTTATTTGTGCTCTTTTTTTATCAATTCACCTTAGATTAGATTCATTGTGAATACTCATCTTAGGTTATCTTTAGAATTAGGTTTAGAGAATAATTCACTTTAAATAACACTAATCATCTTCAAGATCAAAGATCAACTATTAAGACATGGTGGCTCATAACCACCAATAATATAAATTTGTGAAATAGTCTACTTGTTTTGCCTCTATTCCACCAAAGATAACAAGTTTATCAAAACCTACAACTCATGCATTGGATTCTCTAAATTTAAAAATGAGTAATGTTTCTTAAACACTAAAAACCACTTGTGATACACTATTAGGCATCAACAAGAAGGGTTCTAAGTTTCTAAGTTTTTAACTCCTCCCTATGGATCAAAAATTGATTGCCAAACTATGGAATTTGGTCTTGAGTTGTAAGCATGCTATTATATCATATTTTTATGTTAATTTTAATTAATAAATGTATGGAATTTACAAATGGCGTACAAAAGTGATACTCCCTTTCAAATTAAATTATTGTGTAAATTAATAATATATCATCATAAAATATGACATATAAATTATTGTGTAAATTAATAATATATTATCATAAAATATGGCATATGATAATGTTTATTAAATATATATTTTGTTATAAAGAGGTTATGGGTTACACATCATTTAAATATATGAAAATGTTAACATATTATAAAATAGTTTTTCAAATGTGTTCTACATTAGAATTTATTGTGACTCATTTTTTGAGTTTTCCGTACATATTTATTAATAATTTAATTTAATATAATCATGAAAATATATGCATATTTTTAAATTCACATTTTAAGACTTAAAATTGTAAAAATTAATATTTATTTTTTTGAAGATTAAAAAATATATATTTATATAATTGCTCATAATTTTTTACAATTTATTTTTAATTATTTACACACCATTTAAATATATAAAAATATTAATATATTATAAAATAGCTTTTGAAATGTGTTTTACATTAGAAATTATTATGATTATCATTTTTTATGAATTTTCTCATACATATTTTATTTATTAATAACATAATTTAATATATTCATAAATATATGCATGTTTCTAAATTCACACATTAATTATTTAACTTGTAAAAATAGATATTTATTTTTTTGAAGATAAAAGAATACATGTTTATATAGTTCCTCATAATTTTTTACAATTTATTCTTAGTTATTTAATATTTTCTAAATATTATTTTATTTATAATTTTTTATTTTTCCTTGAATTCTATTGGCAAAAAAGTCTAACCCATTAACATGATTATATAGGTCAATGTTAAGATTGTACATATGGTCTTGGTCAGGATCTAAAAATTGTAAAACATATCTCTGATCTTACTTGCATGCTATCAATTTATACATTAATTACATGCTTTAACTTATAGTTTATTAAAATGGGTTAAACCTTCAATAATTAAACACACAATGGTTTTTGGTTAGGGATTAGGTAGATACAATTCTTGTAACTCTTATGATTTTTCAAACCACTCAAAATTATAGGTTGATAAACATAAATAACATAAAAATTATTATGCAAGTGAAGTATTCAATGTGTATGTTAGATAGTAATTGATAAGTAGATGTTGATCAAATAAACTTAATCACTTATATATCTCTAGATGGACAAATTAAAACCTTTGGAAAATTAGCATGCATCATGATCAACATCAAATAAAAATAAATGGGAAAGGTGAAAAATATAAACAAACCCATTCAATTTAGAAGGTAGCATACCATGTGTTAGGTCTACACAAATAATCATGACAAGTTTCAAGTACTATAAACATTTTATAGAAGTGCCATTTTATAATTATTGGCTCAATATGGAAGTTGTATGCAGATCCATGAAAGGGGTTTATAGCTTTCAATATCATGCAATGATGACTCAATAGTTCCAAATTTGAACCATTCACCACCCATATGTAAAAAAAAGTGCATAAAATATATAAATTAATATAAATTAAATTCCAAGTTGACATTTTTTACTATCTTCATTTTTATCCACTTTGGGCGATGTGCTTAACCAAAAATTTAGTTTTTAGTGAAAGCATTGACATATGACCCACTTTATGAAAACTTAAAAAAAATGATACATAATATAAATATAGTGTAGACACTACTTATGAATTATATAGTACCTTAGTATTGTACACTTGAAAAACACATATCATGGATGTACCTTGAGCTTCTAAACCTTTTCCACTACCTAAAGGTTTGCACACTATCTCTTTGTGCCCAATTCCTTACCTCTTAGTCTTACTAGTGTTATTATGATGAATTAGACCTTTTATCTTACCTAGAATGTTTAAAACCTGCTTATCTTCCATCTCTACAAGTTCTAGACCTATACCTACTTTTATACTAGCTAGACACTTACATTCTAGTCAAAGACTTACATTGACATAAGTGTTCTACCCTAACATAAGTGTCTAGTGCCCTAAAGTCATCTAGTTTATAAATGAAACATATTGTAAAGGTTGACCTGAGCAATTTAATGTAATATATTATCCAAATGGATTGGTATAAATATAATATCAACCCTCATTCATTCCTTACTTATAAAAACTTAGAAAATACCTGGAGAGACTAAGGAAACTTATAAAAATAATTCTATCATGCACACAAGTGATCAAAATATTCTCTATTTTCTACTATTTCCATATCAATCATAAGGATAACACATCTATGGTCTGAAGTACTGAAGGAAAAATCTAAGAGCTATATTTGCCAAGTTAGAATCTATGTCACTATTGTACTTCCTTATCACACATTAGAATATTCACACATAAGCCAACATGTAGGGCAGAATTACATAAGTTTGAGGACCTCTTAAAAATAATAGATATGTAGGCAAAACTCATTGGTAAAGGGGTATTTGGGAAAACTCAACACTATGTTCTCACTAACCCATTTTTTCCATAGGCAATATTAAGATGAAAAACTAGGATTATTCTATTTGACAAGGAGAGACGGTCCATGTCCCATATCTAATTGCATTAGAATGAAGGCGATGAAAAAACTAGAAGCATCTAGGGGCTTGTATTTAATTTCAATAAGTATTTCATATTAGACACCTATGTCCAAGTTAGATAGTAGTGTTGATGCAACCGTCCCAAGTCAACATAAGTACCCACAGCTATAGAGGTACAATATTTAGAAATAGGTGAGTATTCTAGAAGATATATCCAATCTACTTATTGCATGTTCCAAATCCATATTTGTATTAACATCAGAAGCACCTAAGTATTTTATTTTTCTTTATTATTACAATATCTAGCATAGTTGTAATTTATATTATTAGCATCTCATCATAATAAATTCAGTATCTGTTTATTTCTTATATGTCATGAATTTGGGGATAAATTTTAGAAACAAATAAAACATAATATGTCTAGACAATGAGGACAAAAAAACCAACAAAAATTAGAGAGAACAAAGACACTCACCAATTCACTATTCTAGAAACATTAATACACTCTTTTGTAAATTTAAAGTAATGGTTTTGGAAACTTTTATGTAAGACAAATCTCATTTGAATGTCATTTTTGTGTGCTTTAAGATTTCAAAAACTTAGTTGACTTTTCAAAAAATATATGCAAATATCCAAAAAATTGGTCTCTATCTCAAGACCTGTAATAGAACTTCACAAAACCAAAAATGGGGGATTTATTCAAGGGACTCTATTATCTTGTAATTACTATAAGCCTCTATGTAGGTAATAAAATATGACATTTCTACTAAATGGATGTGTTAAGAAATAGTGCAGTGATTCTAGGGGCTAATCTTATATGACATGTCAAAGTAGAATGAATGTATGGTAAATAAATAAGTACTTTCATTTTTTTTAAAAATATACTCTAAATTCTTGGATTAATTACCTTTGGAATTTAACAACATATTCTTATAATATGTTATTTATTTCTTAGTTTCCAGTGGCCTAGGAATCCCAAGTGAGATTTATTGTTTTATTTTTCTCTTCTTTGTACAAGGATATGGAGCCTTTCAAACTCTGTTTTTAACCTTATCTAATAAAAAACATATTCCTACAATAAATATGTGGTTGTTTCTTGTCTTTCATGTCCTATATGCACTAATGAAAATATGTTTTTATAAAATTTACATATTTTAATAGGACCTTATTGACATGAAAATTGATTCACATCATTTGAGAAACATTGATAAATTATGTACACAATGCATTTGAAACCCAAAACAAATATCACAAGGGCCCATCCTAGAATCATACATTTTTTTAATAAAGGCCAAGACACCAAGAAAAAAAAATAATAAGGAAAGAAAAAGAGAATATAATGAGGAGAAAAGGAACTAAAAAATATTTTAAAATATAGAAAAAATAAATAATCGATAAACATACAAATAATTTAAAATACCACAATTCTACAACTAACAGGGACACCATGCACCAAGTCCCTATTATGATTAGAATATAATCTAAATATTTTTTGAGTCTTTTATAAAATTAAATTTGTTGTTGAGTTTAAAGACAACTATCATGGAGAGAACATCTTTGACATATATGAGTAATATAATGGTAGTGCAAAAGTAGTACACAATTAAATTTTTTTAGTAGATTTTATATGATGAATGGTAAATGCGATCATGAACAAAGAAATTTAACAAAATGATAAAAACTAGAAACAAGTTTAGATATTTGAGAGAAGTCCTTAACACAAAGGAAAACCTCATCTAAACAACATACATAGCTAAACTCTTTCTAAAGGTCCAAAGTTTGAGTCACAACCATTCTCCCCTAAATCTAAGAGGAAAAAAACTCAGAAACAATAGATCTATCACTAACAAGAGATTTGAATTATAGCGTAAAACCTTTAAGCCACTTTCTAAGAGAGAAAAAAATCAATGAAATCTTAGGGATGCTAATATGGATTTGAATCCTTGACTAAGGATAACACTTGAAAATTTCAAAGAAGTTTTTATATTTATTTTTACATTATTTATTTTCCAAAAAAAAATTATATTTATATTTATTTTGTTTCAACTATTTAATTAATTAAAAAACATTTATTTAAAATATGTCAAGAAATATTTTAAATATATATTTTTAAAATATGTTGATTGATTATATTTACAAATTAAATGACTAAGATTTACAAGAAGGATATTAAAAGTCTTTTAGTAAGCTTTAATTATTTAATTTGTAAATGTAAGTTCATATTAAAACATATTATTGGGGTATTTAATTAATATGATTGGCAAGGAACATATAAATTATTTATTTATAACTCGATAAGGGTTAATTTGTTATCTACAACAGTTTTCCCAATGGCATATAACTTGTTCAACCACAAAGTCACTCATGCATTTTATAAATACACATAGTTGAGTCTAGTTGACTTGACTTCCACATTAATAATAGGGTATGTTATATAACATTAAAAAGGTGTGATTGACCATGATTTAATTTTATTACATATAAAAATGTGTGATTGAGGACACTGGTATTACTACAACCTCCAAATAGTCATTTGATCAAGTGGTTTATGAGTGAGAACATCAAGAGATCTTAGTGACCACATCTCTATCGATATGTCATCAATGAATAGATAATGAATAACAATAACTCACTAATCATGGGATGATTCCATTTAAAGAATTAACCTATTGTAATCTTTACTTTACTCTCTCCACTTACATCTCATCACATGGAAAACATCGATCTCCTCATACTCACAAAATTTACACATTCATTGTAATTTTATTTTACATTCAAATCTTTAAAACCCTTTAAAATATTAAGTTTTATTTATAATGTCCTTATTCATGTCCACACCTACACTTTGGTTAGGTCATTATATGTATAAATATATGCTACTTTGAATTATGCATCACCAAATATCTAAAATTTCCATTTAATTAAACATGTCCGAAGACAAGGGTTCTAAGTTTCTAAGTTTTTAACTCCTCCATGTTGATCGAAAATTACTTGCCAAACTATGGAATTTGGTCTTGAGTTGAAAGCATGTTAATATATCATATTTTTTATGTTAATTTTGACAAATAAAAATATGGAATTTACAAATACCACACAGAAGTGACATTCCCTTTTGAATAAAATTATTGTGTAAACTAATAATATATTGTCATAAAAAATTATATAGGATAATATTTATTAAATATATATTTTGTTAAAAAGAGGTTATGGGTTACAAACTATTTAAACATATGAAAATATTAATGTATTATAAAATAGATTTTCAAATATGTTTTATATTAGAAATTATTGTGACTATCATTTTTTTAAATTTTTTACATACATATTTTATTTATAATAATTTAATTTAATATAATCATAAAAATATATATGTTTTTAAATTCACAGATTAATATTTATATTTATATTTATATTTGAATATTAAAAAGCACATTTTTATATAATTCCTCATAATTTTTTACAGTTTATTTTTAGTTATTTAATATTTTATAAAAATTATTTTATTTATAATTTTTTTGTTTTGATTGTTTTTGTAAAAATGTGTAACCCATTAACATGATTATATAGGTCAATATTAATATTGTACATATGTTATTGCTCAATATCTAAAAATTGTGAAACATATCTCTGATCTTACTTGCATGCTATCAATTTCTATATTAATTACCCACTTAAACTTATAGTCTCTTAAAACAAAATAAACCTTAAATAATTAAATGCATAAGGTTTTTTGTTTAGGGCTTATGTAGATACATTTATTCTAACCCTTATGATTTTTCAAACCACTCAAAACAATAGGTTGATAAACATAAATAACATAAAAATTATAATGCAAGTGAAGTACTCAATGTGTATGTTAGATAGTAATTGATACGTAGATATTGATCAAATAAACTTAATCACTTGTCTATATATAGATGGATAAATTCCAAATTTTAGAAAATTAGTATGCATTATGATCAACATCAAATAAAAATAAATGGGAAAGGTGAAAAATACAAACAAGCCCATTCAATTTGGAAGGTGGCATACCATGTGTTAGGACTACACAAACAGTCATGACAAGTGTCAAGATATACAAATATTGTATAGAAATGCAATTTTATAATTATTGTCTCAATATAGAAGTTGTATTGATATCCGTGAAAGGGGTTTAAAACTCCGAATGTCATGAAATGATAACCCAATAATTCTAAATTTGGACCATTCACCCATATGTAAACAAATGTGCATAACATATATAAAATAAATTCCAAGGGGACATTTTTTACTATATTCATTTTTCCCCACTTTGAGTTGTGTGCTTAACCATGAAGTTAGTTGTTAGTGACAGCATGGAAATATGACTCACATTATGAAAAAATGAAAAAAATGATACATAATATAAACATAGTGTAGACACTAAGTTTGAGTTACATAGCATCTCAATCTTGTATACTTGGAAAATAAATATCATGGATGTACCTTCAATTTCTAGTCCTTTTTCACTCCCTAAAGTATAACAGACACTATCTCTTTGTGCCCATTTTCTTACCTCTTAGTCTTAACAATTTTATTATTATGAATTAGACCTTTTATCTTGCCTATAATTTTATAAACCTGCTTGTCTTCCATATCTACAAGTTCTAGACCTATACCTACTTTTATACCACCTGGCCACTTATGTTCTAGTCAGATACTTGTGTCAACACAAGTGTTCCACCATAATGAAAGTGTCTAGTGTCCTGAAGTCATCCAATTTATAAATAAAATGTATCGTAAAAGTTGACCCAAGTGATTTAAAGTGAGATATTATCCAACAGGATTGGTATAAATATAATATCAACCCTCATTAATTATTCACATAGAAAAAACATAGAAAATACCTAAAGAGACTAAAGCAAGCACACAAGTGATCAAAAGCTTCCCTATTTTCTGTTATTTCCATATCAATAATAGGAACAACAAATCTAAGGGTCTGAAGTACGGAAGGAACAAACTAAGAGATATATTTTCCAAGTTAGAATGAAGGTCACTTTTGTACTTGCTTATCACACATTGCATGATTAATACATAAGCCAAAATATAAGGGGGAACTACATAATTCTAAGGCCCTCTTTAGAATATTAGATATGTAGGCAACACTCTTAGACAAAGGGTATTTGAGAAAACTCAACACCATATGCCCACTAACCCATTTTTTCTACAGCCAATATTAAAATAAAGAAATAGGATTTTGTTATTTGACAAGGAGTGATAGTCCATGACCCATATCTAAATGCACAAGAATGAAGGTGATAAGAAACCCATAAGAATCTAGGTTCTTGCATCCAATTTCAATAAGTATTTCATATTAGACACCTATGTCCAAGTCAGATAGTAGTGTCAATGCAACTAACCTAGGTCAACATAAATGCCCATGGCTATAGAGGTATAATATTTAGAATTAGGTGATTATTCTAGAATCTAGATCCAATCCATTTTTTGCATATTCCAAATCCATATTTGTATTAACATCAAAACCAAAGTTATAAGTATCTTATTTTTAATTATTATTATAATATCTAGCATAGTTTTAATTTATATTATTAACATCTCATCATAATAAATTTAGTATGTCTTTATTTATTATATGTTATGAATTTAGAGAAATTTCAGAGACAAATAAAACATAATATGTTTAGACAATGACGAGAAGAAAGCCAACAAAATTTAGAGCGAACAAAGACTACTTAACAATTCATTATTCTAGAATCATCAATGCACTCTTTTGTAAATTTCAAGTAATGGTTTTGGAAAATTTCATGAAAGTCAAATCTCATTTGACTGTCTTTTTTATGTTCTTTAAGATTTCAAAAATTTGGTTGACTTTTCCAAAATTATATGCAAATATCCAAAAAAATAGTCTCTATCTCCAAACCTATAATAGAACATCATAGACCAAAAAATGGGTGATGTATTCAGGGGTCTTTATTATCCCTAAATTATTATCAAGCCTCTAGGTATGTAATGAAATCTTAAATTAATGCTCAATGCATGTGTCAAGAAAGAGTGTAGTGATTGTAGGGGCTACTCCTATATGACATGTCAAGGTAGAATGAATGTATAACAAATAAATAAGTGCTTTAGATTTTGTTTCAATTATACTCTAAATGCTTAGATTAACTACCTTTAGTCTTTCATAGCATAATCCTATAATATGTAATTTTATTCTTAGTTGCACTGTTGGTAGAGGCATCCCAAGTGGGATTTATTATTTTATTATTATCTCTTTTCTACAAGGTTCTAAATCCTTTAAGACCCTATTTTTAACCTTATCTAACAAAAAACATATTCCTACAATAAATATGTGGTTGCTCCTTGTCTTCAATGTCCTATATGCACTAACAAAAATACATTTTTATAAACTTTACATATTTAAATAGGTCCTTATTAACATGAAAATTTATTCATATCACATGAGAAACACCAATAAATTAGGTACACAATTCATGCAAAACACAAAAAAATATCACAACGGCCCATCATTGAACCATAATTTTTTTAATAAAGGTCAAGATACAAATAAAAATAAGTAAAAAACAAAGAGAAAGAGAATAACTAATATAATGAGGAGAAAAGGATCCAAAAAATATTTTAAAATATAGAAAAAATAAATTGTCGATAAGCATTCAAATACTTTAAAATACCACAGTTTTACAACTAACAAGGGCACCATGTGCCAAGCCCTTGTTGGGGTTAGAATATAATTGATATATGATCTAAGTATTTTGTAAAATTAGTTTTGGTTTTGAGTTTAAAGATAATTATCATGGAGAGAGCATCTTTGACACATATTAGCCATAGAATGGTAGTGCAAAAGTAGTATGCAATTATTTTTTGTTTAGTAGATTATATATGATGGATGGTGAATGAAATCATTAACATAAATTATTTAACAAAATTCTAAAACCTATAAAAATAAGGATATACTTGAAATAATATATGGATATCAACCCTAAAATTCCAAATTAGCCATGCATGTAAATTAGAAATTGGTTGAGAGCTAGTTGTTTTAGGTATTTACATTATTTATTTTCAAAAGAAACTTTCATATTGATTCCCATTTCATTTCAATCATTTAATTTATCAAAAGACATTTATTTAAAATATGTCAAGAGATATCTTAAATTTATCTATCTAAACGACGTTGAGTGACTACATCTAAAAAGCTTTCTCATAAGTCTCATATCAATTAACATGTAAATGTAAGTCCATACCAAAACACATTATTAGGGTGCTTAATCAAGGTGATTAGCAAGGGACGTACAAATTATTGATTTATAACTCACTAAGGATTGAGTTTTTATCTCTAAAGGTTTCCATAATGGAATGTATAAGATTCTCAACCATAAAGTCACCCGTGCATTTTAAAAATACACAAAATTGAGTCCGATTGGCCCATCTTCAACATTCTTTAAAGGGTATAGTTACATATCATTACAAATGTGTGATTGAGTATGATTTAATCATATTATAGAAATAAATGTGAGATTGAGGTGATTGGTATTTCTACAACCTCCAAATAGGGATTTAGTCAAGTGGTTTATGAATATCAAGATATCTTAGTGACCACATCTCTATTGATTTGTCATCAACGAATATATGAGAAATGGAAATAGTTCATTGATCACAGAGTGTTGCAATTCACAGAGTTAGCTCCTTATCATATTTGTTTTACTATCTCAACTTGAACATCTTATCACATGGAAAATGTCAATTTCCTTGTACTCCAAAAATGTACATAATGATACCAACTTTAGTTTGAATTCAAGTCTGTGGACCCCTTTAAAATATTAACTCTGATTTATAATCCTTATTTGTGTTAAAACCTAAAAAATAAATAAAAAAGACCCATAGTGAAGATTTTAAAACATATTAAAAATATATGTGGTTACCTATATGAGTTAGAACTGAGATCATAATAAGCCACATTCTATCTTTTGACTGGTCATGAGGTCATAAACTACCATGTTTTATTTTTGGTATACAATGGTTTCCATGCATACTAGTTAATTTATATATTATGTTTGATAAATAGTGTGGTCCATGCCTTAAGCCTTACAATTGAGTACCCAATTTAAAATGTAATATCTAGCGATCAATTTTTCACTAATAGACACATAACATCTCTAAGTCACAAAAAAATGTGGTTCATACAATTACGCTAAGAAATAGAATAAGTCACAAACTCATTACATTATATATTTCATTTTAATAAACTATGGAGGCTAGAGGGGACAATGGTCACTAAAGTATATAGAAATATAAAATAAAAGACATAAAATTTAAGCTTATCCGATGGGGTCTCCAAAATTATTTAAATATGATCTTAAGTTTTGATTGAAATTTTACAAAATCTTTATCTAATCAATTTAAATTTGAAATATAATTGGATTATTAGATAAACCAAATTGTATTTGAATTATAAAAATAAACTATAAATATAATAATAATGTCCTCTTAAATTTTGATGTGGATTTTACAAAGGTATAGTGTGACCAATTTTACATTAAAACCTTAATGATTTATTACATGAAACAAATTTGAAACTTTTGACTCTTCTCACAAGTAAATTGACATCCCTTAACGAGGAAGAATTAAAATAGGTGTCTATTGATGTGGGGGGAGGGGAAATATTATTATATGCCCTAATAATCATTAAATTTATGTTTTACACATGATAAATAATAATAGTGTGTGAGCGTTCAAAAAGATAAGTAAAAGTTTTCAAAGTAATTCAAGCATCCAAATAAGTCTTTATTGATTCTATACAATATGATTCTATGCGTATGGTAATGTTGAGTCTTATAACCTATGAAAACACGCTTGCATTTTTTCATATGGACATGGGAGAGTATAAACAAATAATGTAATCATAAATTTTCATACCCCTTTGTCCCTGATATGCATCAACAGTCCATGGATCTATCATACTATTAAAGGAGATATAAATGGGAGAAGAGTTTGAAAGGGGATAGGAGTTCAAATCTTGTGTTTGATTAAATGATGAGCTTTCACTTTTGAAAATAGACATGAGCCACTTATTCATTTGACATTAGGTATTAAAATTGGAACCATGTAGTCATTAAGTGGTGTGCCTTCAATCCCATATTATTATGAATAAATTGTATGCATTGACACACTGTAATTATTACAATAGGAATGATAAATTTTTAATATGCTTGATATTATTGTTTTTATCATTGCTAAATTTTGACCTAAGCCAATATTTAAATACCATCTCATGTTGACATATTAGCTTTGAGAGAACCTCCCACTTTCAATACACAAGAGGTTCCTTGGAACTTTTAGGCTTATAATTATGTTAAACTATATTTATGAGCAAAGATGAACTCAACATAATATACAAAATACAAATTTACTTTAATAATATAAGAAATTAATGGTAAAAAATTTTTTCATAAAACAAACATTATATTCTATCATCAAAAGGGAGGAATACAATGAAAAAATGCATGAATGATCTCTCTCTTAGCTATTTTTATTTATCTAAACACAATTTTTTTCTTGAGTGTGTATGTGTGTGGGTTTTGGTTAGAATTGTTTCTATTACTTTATATTTAGTTTGTCTAGAGTTAGTGAAGGGTTAATTCATGAGTTAACCTTTGATTAATTAGGGTGGTTATTTATAAAAGGGGGAAAACACTGAAGTGTATCTTATTTCAAAATACTAACCTAATATAATACATGACCGACATTGTGTGATAGATATTTTTTTACAATCAGGTTTGTAGATGCAATCCACCCTTGGGAAAGTAGGTGCTCCCATATTTTTTATTTATCAATATTTTAGATTATATTTTTTTAGTTTAGTTTTTTTCTTTGAAATGTAGAAAATGGTATCAAAGCATCAATTGATTTATTTTTTATTTAATTTTTTTGACAAAATACCAAGGGAAATTTACCCAAGACTAAACTCAAATTTCATGAACAAATGTAAGATGAGTTGGTTATTTAAGGAGTTTTGTAAGGAAGTTTGAAAATAAATTTATTATTTAGTAAAATAATTGGATCAACCAACTGATGAAGAGGAGGATGAAATCATTTTGGGAAAACATGACCCGGATCCACTAAATGAGGAAGAGAATGAAGAGGATGAGGATAAAGATAAAAGAAGATCAGATCACCCTTATTTTAAACATAAAATTTACATAATAAGATTTTAGTGGTAAGATGGAGGACCATATTATCAGAGGATTCACCAAGGTCTGAATAATGAGGATGTGCAAGTCATGGTTGCATGGGATGAAGAAAGTGAACACCACAAAATGCTAAAGTAAATGAAATCAAACAAGAGACAATTGCATAAAAAATTTAGAGAAAAGTCAATATTCCATTAATATGAGATGGCCATAATGAATAATACATATAGGAGAGCTTGTAAGTAACTCCTCCACAAATGGTGGTCAAAGCGCCCCAAGAATAGATTATAACTCCTCCATGAAAGGTGGTGACAAAGTGCTAAGAATAGAGAAGTAACTCCCATACTTGGAATAGCTGGTCAAAGGAGTTACTTATGGCATTCTTATGACACCTATGACACATCTATGACACACATCTCCACATAAGCTAGCCTATCCCACAAATGTAGGTAAACTCCATGTATGCACAAATATATAATTTCCCTAATTAAATAATAAGGAAAAATAAAAACCTACACTAATACTCCCCCATAAGCGCATCTTAGGTTGGCAGTGTGGAAATATAGAATGGGTCCTAAAAACTAGGCCTGATGAGGTACCCATGCATAAAATCAATCTCCCATAAGATAGAGAAAATGAGAAAACCCATAGGAAAAAACTCCCCCCCGCAAAAGAGAGACAAATAAATGAGAAGGCTAAAAGGCCCCCCTTGAAGATGATGGTACTAAGATGTAGACTGCACCCTAAGAAGAGCTCGTAGATGAATGAACTTGCTCTCCGTGAAAGGTTTGGTGAAGATGTCTGTAACCTACTCTGAAGACTAGCAAAAGATTAAGTCAATGACCTGACTATGAATAAGCTCTTGAATGAAATGCATGTGAATCACTATGTGCTTGGTTTACTGGTGCTGAACTGGATTCCTACAAATCTAAATGGTACTCTGGTTATCACAATAAATGATGTGGGCTACCTGATAGGAATGCCAAACTCAAAAAGAATCCCCTAAAGCAAAATAGCCTCAGTAGCTACATTAACAACTCTCCTGTACTCTATCTCTGTAGATGATATAGAAATAACATTCTGCTCCTTGCTAGACTAACTGATAGGACCAGAACCTAGAGAGAAATTGTAACCAGAAGTGGACTTACGAGTCTGTGAATCACCAGCCTAGTCTGAATCTGTATATCCAACCAAGTTAACCTCTATGCCAAATTTGTAATGAATCACATATCTATGTGAACCCTATATGTAATGAAAGGTCCTCTTAGCTACTTTCTAATGTAGCTCATGAGATTCATGCATAAATCTAGAGACAAGTCGCACCATTTATGATATGTCAGGCCTGGTGTGAGTCAAGTAGATGAGACTACCAACAAGTTGTTGATACCGAGTGGCATCAACCAATGGTGAAGAATAGTTAGCCTCAAGCTTGAATCCTGATAGAAAGGGAGTCAAAGATGGCTTACAATCAGCCATGTGAAACTGAGCCAATAAGTCAAGAACATACTTAGGATGTGCAAGAGAAATTTTTGAATTTGATTGTGAGATATCGATGCCAAGGAAGTAGTGCAAAAAACCTAAGTCTGTCATGTCAAATCTATCCTAGAGAGATGTCTTCACCACTACAATAGCTGATGAAGAACTCCCAGTGATCAAAAGGTCATCAACATAAAGAACCAAAATTAGGAGTGAATCATCCTGTCGTAAGAAGTAGACATTGGGGTCAAAATGGCACCTAGTGAAACCCACTGTGAGAAGGAAGGAATCCATCTCGGTGTACCATGCTTGAGGGGCCTGTTTGAGGCCATATATAGATTTCCTAAGTCTGCATACTAAAGAAGAATCTTGAACAAATCTTGGCAGTTGCTCCATGTAGATCTCCTCCTCTAGGTCTCTGTGAAGAAAGGTGCTCTTCACATCCATCTAGTGCACATCCCAACCATGTGTTGTGTCAATAGCTAAGGTGAGTCAGATAGAAGTCATCTTTGCAATGGGTGTAAAGGTATCTAGGTAGTCAATGCCTACCACCTATGAGAAACCCTTGGCAACCAATCGTGCCTTGTACTTATCAACCGACCCATCTGCTATAAACTTCGTCTGATATATCCACCTACATTGAACCATCTTCCTTCCCTTAGGAAGTGAGGTCAAATCCCAAGTGTGATTTTTGATTAAGGAAGAATATTCTTCCTCCATATCACTATCCCACTCAAGTACCCCTAATGCCTCTCGAAAAGTCTGTGGCTCTAAAACTAAAGCAAAGAAGGCATGTGGATCTCTCTAAAAATCCCCCCTAGTTCATCTATTATCTACAGGATCTCCTACCCAAGTGCTAGCACTCTCAAGTGTCTATCTGGCCCAATGTGGCTCAAAAGTGGGTGAGTCAAGTGCTAACTCCTCATCCTCTGGCTGACTAGAGGTGGATGTCTCTGCATCACTATCCTCATTGTCTAAATTCAAAGAAGAAGAAGATGTCTCTGGCTCAGGAACCTACTATGGCTAATCTGAATCTGATGAGGAATCATCATAAAGAAGTAGATTCGATGAGTGAGAATAGGTGCCAAGTGTTGAGTCTTTAGGACTCTCCTAAAAATGGACACTTCTCTCGATGAACAACTTATGAGTGACTGGATCTAGAAGGTGATACCCCTTAATACCATCCAGATATCCTACAAAGATGCAAGGCTTAGACTGATGTTCCATAGATTTGCATTTCTTCTTTGGTATGCAGGCCATGGCTGGGGATCTAAAAACCCTAAGGTGCTCAACATCAGGTTTCTTTTTATGCCAAGCTTCAAAGGGTGTTATCCCTTTTAAAGCTTTGTGAGGAACCCTGTTTTGAATGTAGCAAACATAATTGATGGCTTCGGCCCAGTACTTTGGTGCTAAGGATTTGGAATGAATCATACAGCTATCCATCTCTTTCAAGAACCTATTTTTGTGTTTTATAACCCCATTCTATGAAGGACTATAAGTGACTGTGCGCTGCAAATCAATCCCCTCTGTGGTACAAAATTACTTAAACCTATTGCTGACATACTCCCCTCCATTATCAATTCAAAGAACCTTGATGGATTTCTCACTTTGTTTCTCAACAAGAGCCTTGAAGTCTAGAAAATGTTCAAACACTTTAGACTTTTGTTTGAGAAAATATATCCAAGTGTACCTAGAGAAATTATCAATGAAAGTGATGATGTACTTGGCCCTTGCGAAAGATGGTTTGGAAAAGGATCTTGATATATCACTGTGGACTAATTCCAAATTCCTTTTAAAAATTAGACACAAGGCAAGCCAATGACCATGTCATATTTGTAAAGTTGCTTAAGGTAGTGGTAGTTAAGGTGGCCAAACCGCTCATGCCATAATTTGCTAACTCCATTTGAGTGAGTTAGCAATGCTATTGGAGAAGAATCAAGTGCAAAATATGAGGTGTGTAACCTTGCTTGGTGATCTGCCCTACCCACTTCCACTATAGTATCACTATGCAACTCCCTGATAGCCACTAAATCTGGTAAAAACTCAACTCTCATGCCTCGACCAATGTGAGTGATTTGGTACACTGATAGGAGATTGGTTGAAAGAGAAGGAACACTTAGAACATTATTAGATGTTCCTCCTTCCATTTCAACTAACCCTCTCCCTACAATAAAAACTGATGTGTCATCACCAAAACTAATTGAAGTCATGCTACAAGGCTCTAAAGATGAAAACTCAACTAGGGAAGAGCCCATGTGGTGAGAAACACTTGAGTTAATGACCCATGAAGATGTATAAGCTGTTGTAGCTACAAGGACCTTTCCCTTTTCTTTCTCCTTACCCTTGCCTTTTGCCTTAGTAGAATCTTGGGTAGATGAATTCTACTTGATGGACTCAAGAACACCTATGTTGTGCTTCTCTAGAAGATGAGCTAGGTGATCTATTTGTTTTTTCATGCATTTATGTTCATCATGCCCTGTCTTCTTACAATAGGCACACTTAACCTTCTCCTTCTTAGGTTTATCATTGGAGGAGGAAGACTCAGTGTTGTTTTTGGTAGGATTGTGGTTTTCTTTCTTCTTCTCCTCATCCTTATTCTTTTTCTTCTTCTCCTTTGTTGAAGTCTTATCCTTACCATTTCTAGCTATCAAAGCTTGGGGTTGAGTAGACTTCATTGTGCCCATTTTAATTAGCTTATCTTGCTCCCTAGTCAAGTTGGCAATGAAGGAATCTAAAGAAAGCATTTTCCATGTAGTGCCAAGGGCACTTTTTGTGGCATGGAAAGTGGAGACAAAGATTGAATAGCTTGGAACTAACTTAGTGAGAATAGAAAGAATGAGTTGATCATCTTTCTTCTCTATCTTGCATTCTTTCAATTGCAATATAAGGGCCTTAAACTTAGTGAAGAAGTCCTGTAAGGTGTTAAAGTTGCTAGGACTTAGACTTATGAGTTTATTTTTGAGCTCATGACCTCTCATCTCATCAAGCTTCCCAAATAAGGTTTCTAGGGTGTCCCATATGTCTTTGGGAGTCTTAGAGGTTTCTAAATAGAAGAGAAGTTTTGGAGACATGGACAGGCTCAGTAATCCATAGGCTTTATCACTACGGTTGTACCACTTGAACTTTTCAGCATAAGTGCTAGGTTCTACTTAGGTACCCATGGTGATCCTATACAACCCTTTGTTTATAAGAGTGATTGACATTTTAACCTTCTATTCATGATAGTTGAAGGGTGTTAGGGGTTTAAGTTGAAAAAAATCTATTTTAAGCTGAATTTAGGTGAAGTTGTGTTGATTGCAAGTTGTGAAATTATGCAGAAAGGAGAATGAAAACAAAGATTACAAGTGCTGAAAAGCAATCACACCCCCCCAAAATGTTGAGCCCCCCCCAAAATATGCAAGTGCACACTCAAAAAATGTCAGGCTCAGCTAAGAATGCATCTTAGAATAATCAGTGTAAGTCTTTAATCAAACAGAACGTCGGACTCAACCGAAAATGCGTCTCGGGAGACCTAAATTTTTGGCACTTTTTAAAGTAGTGCATTTTTGACAATTATCTAGCCTAAGTTGTGGAAAACTGAAAACTAAGCACTTTTTAAAATATGGCACTCGAATTTGAGCTACCTTTTACAAGATTTTAAAGTTTTAATTTCTCGTAAACTAGTAATTTTGCAAAAAAAATAGCACTTAAATATTAAAAAAATGCCTATTTTGAGAGAAAAAGTGGCCTTACAACCACTTGTTAGACTCGACACAGAGTGAGGAATCCAAAGGAGGTCTTTGTGAGGAGGAATTGGCCTCCTATCAACCTAGGCCTCACCCTTCATCTTCGATAATTGAATATACAAACTTTAAAAAAACTCAAATATTTCTCAATCAAAGAACCCCCCAAAAAAAATATGATTTGTCACTTTATATTATTGTGTTTACAACTGCTATTAGCAAGAAATAATAAGTGGTCTTGATTTCAATGCATTACAAAACCCTCATGAATAGGATATGCTGAAAATACAACTTTGGCATAATATACAGAGAAATAAATAGCACCACTGTGATCTACTAAAAAAATTATGCACTTTCAAAAAAATAATCATCTCGATACGAAGTCTTATGTGAAAGTTATGATCCTCCAAAGTTCCTAAAATGAGAACTATGCAATGTCACGACTAAGAATATGTTATTTCTAAAAAAGCTTAGCATCAAAATAAAAAAACATCTACACTAGTGCATAGACCATGAAAAAATAGCGAAAATAATAAAAAAAAAATTGTGGGAAAAGGAGTCCGTATGAGCAAGAACGGAGCATTTGAAAACTGCCTTCAAAATTGCAACTGCCAACGAAGAGGGGTCTTGCTGTAACTTTTTGAGTGCATTTTTGCAAAGTATATAGAATTTATGCAAAAATTGAAAGATACCCAGATGGTTTTTCTAAGCTACGAACAAAACCCAGAAAGTGTTTTTCTTGCTGATGTATAGAAGATGTAGATATAGTGTAAAATAGATGCCTTTAACTTGAAAAAATGACCCCAGCAACCAAAAAATGGCATGCAAAGGTATTATCAGCTACCAAGAGATTGAAAAGGCATGTGACAACATGAAATTTTGATTAAAACACAAAATATGCAAGCTGATTGACATAAAAAAGAATATTGGATCTTGCAAAATCCTGCCTACATGTATATGGAGAGACCAAACAAGCCATGGAAGGAACAAGAGCACGGAGAACTAGCAATATCTCCTGAAAATTTTCAAATTTTACAAAAAAAATGCCTTAACAAAGCTCTAGATTTCAATGAAAGTAATAGCAAAATAGACAACCAGTTATCGGGGTGGCTCTGATACCATGTCAAAGGATTCACCAAGGTCTGAATAATGAGGATGCACGAGTCATGGTTGCATGGAACAAAGCAAGTGAATACCACAAAATGCTAATGTAAATGAAATCAAGAAGAGACAATTGTATAGACAATTTGCAGAAAAGCCAATATTCTATTAACATGAGATGGCCATAATGAAGAATACATATAGGAGAGATCGTAAGTAACTCCTCCACAAATGTTGGTCAAATCACCCCAAGAATAGACTGTAATTCCTCCATGAAAGGTGGTGATAAAGTGCTAAGAATATAGAAGTAACTCCCATACCCAAAATAGTCGGTCAAAGGTGTTACTTATGACATTCTTATGACATCTATGACACATCTATGACACACATCTCCACATAAGCTAGCCTATCCCACAAATGTAAGAAAACTCCATGTATGCACAAATATATAATTTCCCTAATTAAATAACATGGAAAAATAAAAACCTACACTAATACATGTATGGTTAAAAAGATTAATTTGGCCTTAAGTCTATAAAAGATAAAGACTCAAGAGGATAATTTGAATGCATCTTTGTAAATTTTGTATTATATTACCCACTCTTAGGGAGTGATATGGGTTTCTAATTATTTTAAAGGGGTACTTTTGGGGTTTTCCTGAGCTTTGAATAAGAGTGTTGGACATAACTATGATGACAATTATAATACATAGTTGATGCACTTGTTTTCAAAAGTTGTTTCTAGGGAGGCTTATAAAGAATTTTTTAAAGTTTTGTAGTCCAAGGCAAAGATTTATTCAAAGTTGTTACAGAATATTTGTATTCCAACATGAGGGCCATTATTATGGATAAAATTTTATAAGATCATATTGATTCCCTAAAAGATAAAAATTTATGACCTATTAGGTTTGTACATATTTTACATGGCACAAGAGAGAACAATACCCTAGTTGTCAATCTACCCATAAATCTAGTGTTATAAAACAATGCCTTAACTACTATTATCCATGGAGTAGAGTCAAGTATGTAATAAAAAATATATTGTAATGGTAGAGGATATATGTTATTCTGATCTATGATCAAATATTAAAAATGAGTTAGGAATTCCTAAGATCCCCAATTTAGGGTGTGAAAATAAAGACATATCTCAAGTATGAACACAAAGATTTATCTTGTGCTATAGTATAAATTATGGAACCATCTGTATGAATTTTAATAATTATAGGATTGGACCATTTGGATACATTCAAGATATTTTCCCATGTCAATAAATCTTAAGTTTTGGCCATGGTCGATTTAGGAAGTATACTTAATATTTTAGATATAATACAATTCCAAATATTAGGCATCTATTTTGGAATTTTTGAAATTTTACCCATTTAGGTTCCAATAAACTGAAGTATTGAATGTGTAGGAGTAATCCATATTTGAATATGTCAGTGGTATATTGTGTTCATAAAACTAAATTCTATGTAGTTTATATTGAGAATGTGGATGTTTTTTTAGGGTTTAAATGGTTATGCTCACTTTGAACATATTCCAAAAATTAGAAATATTAATTTTTAAAATTCAATCCAGGAGACCATGAGTATAACATCAAGCCTTTAACCTCGAGTGAAATCAAAACTATTGATTTCAATCAAATGAATAATATTTTGAAGAAGGGGATTTTTTTAATTTATGACCCACATCTACAATCTCTATATGGATTCATGTACCCCATATGAATATGATCTAGGGATTATAAATTTGTTATGAATATATAAGATAGTTTTTCAAGATCTACCAAAGAGACTATTGCTAAATAGGGAATTGGAGCACATTATTGAGATTGATTGTAAAAATGGGCCAATGGTGATATACCCTTATAGATAAGATCATTTTAATAACTCATAAATAAATAAATTCATCAGTGAATAACAATAAGAGATAAGTTTGTAATGCAAATGATTGATGATATACTAGATGAGTTACATAGGGGAAAGCATTTCTCAAAAATACATCTCAAATTGTGATATTATCCAATTCCAATTTGAATTCAATAGAAAGATAAGACTTATTTTATAATTTATCAGGGCCACTACAAATTTAGGGTGATGTATTTTGGTCTCAACTAATATCTAGCCACCTTTAAGCATTATCAAACAAAGTATTTAAAAAATTATTGCATGTGTGTGTTATATTTTTTATGTCATTCTAGTTTATATTAATTAATTGGAATCCCATCTTGAACATTTAGATTCTATGTTGGATATAATATCCAAGGAGATTTTTTATACCAAGGCATGCAAGTGTGAATTCACAAATGCATCCTTGGAATACCTTGGTCACATATTTTTTATAGATGAGGTTCATATTGACCCTATAAAAGTCAAATCCATATGTGATTGGCAAGTACCCAAGACTCTTATGAAACTTCATGGTTTTTTAGGTTTGGTAAGAAATTTATATAAGATTTATAATTAACTTATAAACAATATCTTATCCCTTAACTAACATCAATTAAATGGAATCCTTCAAGTGATCCAATGAAACAAAATAAAATAAAATTATGATCTCAAAATATCTTTGGTTTTTACTCTAATTTTAGCAATCCCCTGATTTCTTAAAGTTTTTTTTCATTGAATGTGATGCCTCTCAATTTATAATAGGTACAATTTTTTCTCAATGAGGCAAATTTATTGCATTAAAAATTAGAATAATTAATTAATGTGAGTGAAAAATTCCCACATAGAGTAAGGATATGTTTTCCATCCTACATGTTATTACAAAATGACATCAATTGCTATCGAGGAGAATTATTTTTCTAAATTTGATCACCTCATCCTTAAAGACCTCTTATCTCAAGGGAAACTAATATAGGATAAATAAAAATGGCTTGATCTCCTTCATACCTATGACTTTAAGATCCTTTAAAATAAAGGAAAGGATAATGTGGTGCCAGATGCACTATCTTACTAGAAAGAACAACCAATATTTTAGGCCATGTCCATAATCCAACCTGATTGAAAACCAAAACTTATACAGTACTACTTAATAAGATCATGAAATAAATTGAATCTAGGGTCAAATCAAGTGCTTGTTTATTTTATAATCTCATCATTTTTGTAAACGATGTGTTTAATTAAGGGGTGAATCTAGCTTGATTTTAACAACCACCATGTATCTAAATTTATAGTCCTTGAAGCATTATAGAAAACATATCTGCAATTAAATTTGCTCCAATGAAAAAAGTGAGAAATTATGTAAATGGAGTTTATTATGGGTCTTTCAAAATTTTAGGGTAAAGATAATTTTTTATGGTGGTATATAGATTGACAACGTATGACCATTTCATCCCAAGAATAACAACAAGTTGAAATGGTCTTAATGTTGGAAAATTATATTTCTAACATGTGTTTAACCTACTTGGGATCCCAAACATATTGTTTACAATTGAGATCATATTCCTCAAATTAATTTCTAGAAGAATTTATTTCTTAAGGTAGGTGTTACATTTAACATGAGAACTACATAGTAGCCCCACAAACATGGGAAAACATAGGTGGTGAAAAAGTTTTTGGAAGGGTATCTAAGAATGTATGTAGTGGGTATATTGCCTAGATTTTTGGGTATATTGTCTACACTTGTACAAGTTTTGTTACAACAACACTTAACACACAACTATGAAAATGTCACATTTCAAGGCATTGTATGGTTATGATTAACTATCACCATTAGTTTGTGTATTTCAGAGGGGAAAGGTCCCAACAAGAGAAGAAGTTATGCAAGAAATGCAAAAAATTATTTAACTATTGTGAAATAACTTGATAGTGAGAGTCAATAAGATGAAGCAAAAACCATACCAACATATGACAAAGAGTAGTTTTCAAATCAAGTATAAGGTTTTTATCTGATTATAACTGTATTAATGAACCCAGTTACTATTAAGACAAGAAGAAACCAATAGGAAAAGATTTTAAAATGATAACCTATATTGATTTGTATTGAATAATTAAAATAATAAAAAACCCTAAATAAATAAGCCTCAACTAATAATTGGAGTTGACATGCAAATTCAGAACTTAAGAATAAATAAAACTTGACCTACTATTTTTAGCAACTACTATTTTTAGTAGGTTTCACATACAAGTGTGTGCATCTATAATAATCTACAAAAATAAACTAAGAACTAAAATTAACCTATCAAATGAAGTTCAAGTCTGTTTACAAAAATATAGAATTTTTTAAATTAAGAAAATACCAAAAATAATATTCAACTATAATTTTAGACACTTGATGGTCACATATGTCCTTTTTAAAATATAGAAAACGTCTATGACCACATAGGTTAGGTTATAGATGTATTTAAATTTTTTAGATGGTCATTTTGGTGTGAATATGGGCTCAAATGGAACTATGGATCAAAATTTATGGCCTCCAAAAGTTTGGACATTTTTTCTGCATCATTATCCTCTAGATGAAAAAACTTAGCTCCTACGAGTTGATCTAATTGTACTAATTAAATTTACTATTATACATCTTCTTCAGGTCTCATTTTATAACCCAAGTGTTATCTTCCTACTGTAATCCTTCCTACTATACCAAATACATATCATAACTTCCTTTTCTAGAACCTACACTATCTTTTCTTTCTTCTTCTATGGCATCTATTACTATCAATGTACTTCTTCATATTATTCACCTTCAACATCTTCTACATGTAAATAATATATATCTAAAACTTTAAATATATGAGGGATATCAAAATTTTGTGGTAACTTCACTTTATAAGATTTATCATTGATTTTATTCACAATTCTGCATCATCCAATTTTATTCTACTCCAATTTATTATATGTGCCTTTTACAAATATCTATTTCCTTAATTAAACCATCTCTAAATATCATTCTTCAATTATTTTTTTAATCTTCTTCTAACATTTTCTACTGCTTTATACTTCTCATTACTTTCCTGAAATTTTCTTTTTGCATGTTCTTATAACTATTGTATATGTTATGCAAATGCTTCTGCATCATCACTAACTCATTTTTCAATTGGTACTTGTACCAAATCTAAGACACTCATATGATTTCTCCCATAAATAATCTAAAATTTTGATTTTAATGTTGATCTATTCATTGAAATATTATATGCAAGCTTAGTTTGTGGTTAATTCAAGTTCCATTACTTGTTCTTCTCTCGAACTATACATCTTAGTAAATTTTACAAGATCTTATTTAAATTTTTTGTCTATCCATTTATTTAGAGTTGGTATGCACATCTGAATTATAGCGTAGTCCACATATCTATCCATAAATTCCTTCAAAAATTAATTAAAAATTTCATGTCCATATATGATGTAATGGTTTTTAGAACACCATGCAATCACACAATATCCTTAAAAAGCAGTTCTACAAATCTAATGGAATCATTAGTTTTCTTACAAGAAATAAAATGACCCATCTTAGAAAACCTATCTACAATCACAAAAATTGTATCATTACCTTTTTTTGTGTTTGGTAAGCCTAACGCAAAATCCATACTGAAATATATCCATGGTCCCCTCGAAATTGGTAATGACATGTATAGCCCTACATTTTGTGCATGTCCTTTTGCCACCTGACATATACCATAGCTTGAAACATATATTATAACATTTTTTTTCATATTTGGCCTATAATAATTTTCCTCCACCAAAGCCATTATCTTTGTCTTACTAAAATATTTAGCCAAACCACCACAGTGTAATTTTTTTATAATATTATCTCTTAGAGACTAGCTTAGAATACATAATTGTTTATTTTTAAGAGATAACCATACTACATAAGATACTCATCATAAACATTACTTGTATAACCTATTAATGGATTCTTGCATTGCTTAACTATCTTTCCAAAATTTTGATCAATATCATATACTTAATAAATTCAAATCCAACTACTTCACTCATCATATTAGTTATCAGCCTCACTCTTTTACTCAAACCTTTAGATACCTGATTCTATTTTCTTGATTTATACTTCAAGAAAACAATATAACCCTATAAGAAAGACACCCACTTTGCATGTCTATTATTTAACTTCTTTTGAGTGTTCACATACTTCAAAACCTCATGATTAGTAAATAGGATAAACTCCTTAGGCACCAGGTAATGCCTCTAATGTCTTAATGCTTGTATAATGTCATATAATTCAAAATCATATCTAGAATATTTTTTTCTTACCTCATTCTATTTCTCATTGAGATATGCTATTGGCTTTCCTTATTGACTCAACACAATCAACCTTAAACACTCTGATAATATTTGGTAATGCTAAAATAGATTTTCTATAATTTTCTTCTTCAAAAATTCAAATATTTTTTCTTTTCCCTTGTCTATACAAATTCATTTCCTCTCATATAACTTTTTATTGGTGCAACAAGACTACTAAAATTATTAATGATCTTTTTGTGAAATGTTGTTAAACCATGGAAATTTTTAACCTCTATAATGCTCTTTGGGATAGGCCATTCAAAAATTGTCTTTAATTTTTATTCATCAATTCCTACACCATCCAACAAAATTATAAATCCACAAAATATCTAACTATTCAACATAAACCTACATTTCTTCAAATTCACATAGAGCTTCTATTTTCTTAACAATTCTAATACCATTTTCAAATGTTGTAAGTTCTATTATTTAGTCTTACTCAATATTAAAATATCATCAAAATAAACCACCACAAACTTACATTTGTATTTTCATAGGACTGTGTTCATCACCTTCATAAATGTTTTTGGTGCATTAAATAATCGAATGGAATCACCATCCACTCATATAAACCATATATAGTCTTAAATGTTATTTTTCATTTATCTCTTTCACAATTCCAAATTTGATTGTATCCTCTCCTTCAATCAAGCTTGGTAAAATATTTTTATCCTATAAGAACATTCATCATATCATCCAAACAACGTATTTTAAATCTACACTTGATTGAAATTTTATTTATTATTTTATTATCCATGCACATACTCCACCCTTCATATTTATTTAGAGTTATCAATGATGGTGTTGGAAATGGAATCATGATCTCCCTCACTACACCCTTTCTCACAAATTCAGTAACCTAGTTACTTAACTCTACATGTTTTCTTGGACTCATCTTATAAACTAATTAACGAGGTAGAGATGATCCTAGAATAAAATTAATATGATGTTGAAAATCAATCTTTGGTGGTAAACCATATTATAAAACATCATGTATAACATCTACATATTATTTCAACATTAATTATGCTTCTACTAGTATTACACCACTTCTATATCTTATTTATTCACTACTAATGCATAACAATAACCTACCATCTTTATATCTTTGACAAATTATTTTTTAGTTAGCATGATTTCATCCTACCATTCTAATTAAGAGATAACAAAACTACCTTCATACCACAACTTAAAAATCTATACATGTAATTTTCTCCATCATGAACTGCTTTTGTATCAAACTACCATGGCCTTCCCATTAACATATGTTATGCATCCATTAGTATAACATCACACCATATTCCAACTTTTTAAGTTTTACCTATAGAAAACATGATCAAGGACCTTTTATCTACTGTAACTTCTCTACATTTATTAAACCAAGAAATATGATAAGGATTAGTATGCTTTTCACATTGTAAACCTAGTTTCTCAATCATGTGCTTAGAAACCATATTTTTTCAACTACCACCATCTATAATTACTTTGCATATCTTAACTCTTTAAGTACACCTTGTTTAAAAGATATTTATCCATATCCATGTATCACCACCTTATTTATTCTACACCTTGGATCAATCATTGTTATTATCATCATTATATTTTCTCCAATATATAGTATTGTAACTTCAGTATCTTTCTCTTCTATTTTAGGTTCAACTAAATTCACTCCTGGGTGATCCTCTTGTCTCCGTTATTAATATTTATAGTGTGGTCACTCAAATTATTTGTGTCATTCTTATCCACATATATAACAAGCATAATAATTAATTTTATTTGTAAACCATCTTCTACCACCAACATAGCTTCATCCTCTCTGAAATACTCTTCTTCTTTGTTGGTATCGAAACCCTTGTCTATTATCTTCTTGTTTTTTTGTACCACATTATGATTTTCCTCTAGTGGCATTAAACCCACCTCTACTTTTATTAATTCAACCTCATCCCATTATTGGAGCAGATTGTCCTCTTATTGTCCCAATATATGTTATTCTAAATGTCTATATCTATTTTGTTTTTCTTCTACCTTCAAAGCTAGTTGACAAGCTTCTTCTATGCAAAGTATTATATTCATGATTAATTCATCTTGAATAGAAATCAACAAAACATTTTCATACCTATAAGCCATATATTATGATGTTTCATCATGATACACTCATATGGAAACGTTATAAAACTCATCTATATACTCTTTTATAATATGATCCTTCTACCTCAAATTTTGTAATTTTTTGTATAGTTTTTATGCATAATATATAAGAATAAAATTCTCTCTTAGCTTATTATCCATTTTTTCCATTATTTGATATTTTATTTACCTTTTTTATAGCTTTCTTTCTACAGGCGATCCCATAAAATCATTGCATGACCCTTCAATTTCATGAATGCAAACATTACTTTCTTGTTTTCTCTCATAGTTTTCCATTCAAAAAACTTCTCCATATTGTTCATCTAATCTATCAAATATTTTTATTTTAAAATTACTATACAATATATAACATAAAATTTGATTCATTCATTCCTTTATTAAGATCTGACCATACTCTTTTCCATTGATGACAGTTGTTCATGTTGCTCCTCCTCTTACAAAGTTTCCTCTTCATGATTGATGTCATTCTCGACATCATTTATTTCTCTACTTTGTCTTTGATTTTCAATGATCTTGGTTAATTATTCTACTTGCCTCTATATATCTTGCATAATCCAGTTCATCTAATAGATTCCTCGTCGTCTCACCATCTCTTACACCTCTAATATTCAAACTTGCTTTGATACCAAACAATGAACTCGATTACTGTCAAGGCAATAAAACTCTAATAGGAAAAGATATTAAAACAATAACATGTATTGATTCATATTTAATTATTAAAATAATAAAAAATCATGCATAAATAAGCCTCAACTTATAATTGGAGTTGACATGCAACATTTGAAAATCTAAAAATAAATAAAACTTAACTTATTATTTTTACCAGCTGTTATTTTTAGTAAGCTATACATACAACCACATGCATCTATAAAAATATCAAAAAATAAACTAAACACTCAAATTAAGCTATCAAATGAATATCAACTAAGGTTTAAGTCTGGTTACAAAAATAGATAGTTTATAAAATTAGAAAACTACCAAAAATAAAAATAAAATATAATTTTGGACCCTTAGATGGTTACACATGTCCTTTAAAAATACAAAAAACATAAAAAAAATCAGATATGATAGGTTATGGTTGCATTGAAAATTTTAAGACAATCATTTTGGCATGAAAATGGGCTCAAACATAACTACAAATTAATATTTATGGCCTCCAAAATATTGGCCCCTTTTTTTCAATATATATAAACATAATACTTTTAAGTATGGATGCAAGTAGAAGTTTCAACCAAAGTATCATACTAGTTGAAAGCAAAGGTGAAAGAATAGGCATATGCATTGGACATGTAGAACATGGTGAGGCTACACGATGTGTTTCATGTGTCATGTCTAAAGAAGAATATAGGTGCACACATGGTGTCTTAAATAAAATTACGAAACACTAATGAAGAAGGAAAACTTTTGTTAGCGCTAGAGTGCATAGTCTTAGAGTAATTTTAGAAGATTCATAATATGGTAGTATGCATGTTTAAAAAATTGAAATTTTGTGATGAGACTAAAAACTAGTAAAGCAAAATTTATAACAGGCACACTTTTGCATAATTTCTTGAAACACTAATCCTTATTGATTATTCTTGAATTAAATAAAATCATTACATAATAGTCTTTAAATAAAACTCAAATTAGATTTTGAGTTGACATGTAGAATTAAAAAATATAAATAAATCAAAAAGCTACCTAGGGTTAATTGACCCTACTATTTTTAGTAGTTTGTTATTTTTAATTACATTTTCATGTAAGTTTGGAAACCTCTATTTTTAGTAACATTCACATGTGATCTCAGATGGACCTAAAAATCTTCACTTATCCTCCACACATAAAATTCAAACTAATGGAAAAATTTAAACTTAAGTTCATGTTCGATCAAAAAAAAAAAAATTATTGCTAAAGTTAAAAAAATAATTAAAAATAAATTAAAACAAATTTTTGTACCCTTAGATGGTCACATATGGATTTTGAAATGTTTGTAAAAGATATTAATTTTGAGACAAATGAGATCTCAAATGGGTTCTCAACTCAAATTTTATGGCCTCCACAAGATATGCATTTGCATAATTTTGGGAGTGATAGATAAGATATGTTAAATTTGGAAATATGGGGAAATAATAAAAATTAAAAAAAATCGTAAAATGGTAAAAAATGGTGAAGATGAAGACAAACATGTTGGAAGATGTGTAAAAAAATATAAGTGAAGACTTGGGAGTAAAATAAATAAATAAAATCCCTTATTCTCATTTTTTTAATATGTCAAGTCATGACATGTGGTGGATTGGTCAAAGAGTTCATGTAGTAGGTAGAGGTCTTCGATTTCATTCTCCTAATGATTTTTTTAACACTTTTAGAGTTTGAATAGATTTGAAGTCAAATCTCATAAAGGGGGAGAGAATGTTATGTATCTAAACAAAAAATATATTTATGTGTGGGTGTGCTTACTTACCATTATTTATATTAATTTATATTTTGTGTGCCTAGAGTTACTGAAGGGATAGGTCACAACTTAGCCTTGAATTAATTAATATTTTTAAAGGTGTAAAAAACCCTAAAGAATGTATCTATTTTTACAATATCAATTTAATGAAAAAATAAATACACTTGCGGGATAACTCTTTTGTTTTGGTTTAAACTAAAGGTGCAATCCACTCTTGATGAAGTAAGTGATCCCATATATATTTATATATATTTTTTATATTTCCATTTTATATTTTTATTTGAAAGGTAACAACTAACCTATCCAAGGTCTCTTATATATGTATGAGCTTAGTATAATATGCAGAAAATAGGTATAACCACCTAATAAAAAATCATAAATTGCATACTAAATTGCTAAAACATACCTAATATGACATGTTATTCTATGATCATGGTGCCATGTCATATGTAAAAATTTAAAGCATACAAAAACCATGCCACTACTAGATTAAGTGAAATTTGGTTGCATTTTTAAATCTAAGTTATGCTAAAAAATGATTTTATTTTGTGTTTTAAATGTAAAAAAAAAAAAAAAAAAATTAAAAAAAAAAAAAAAAAAATGAATCAAAAAATGAATCTTGAACTTGACATAATTTTGAAATGACTAAAATCTTTTAGGCATATCAACTTTGTATTGAAAAAAACCCCCTCATGTTTCATATTCATTCAATATTTTAAATAATTTAGTAATGCAATTACATCGCTAATAAAATACCAATAACTATTACATGTATGTATGTGTGTGTCTACACACACACACACACACACACACACACACACACACACACACACACACACACACACACACACAATTTTAATATTTTTTTGAATGATTATATATAAATGTATATATTATAGTTTATATATAAGCATTCACAAATTAAAGATTGAAATTTGATGTGTTCATGGGCACGCAAGGGGGTGGGGGGGGGGGGGTGTAAACATCTCAAATTATAATATTTAATTTTTGTATGTATGTATGTATGTATAAAATTAAAAATTAAATATTTATATAGTTCAACAAAACATTTATGAATTTTGATGGTGATGTTTTCAAAGAAGATGATGAGGATGATATAAACTATAGATATGAGTTCATACATGTACTGAACATATAAAATGAGTTGATAGATGATGATTGTGATGAGCTCTAGGATCTAGTTAGAATATGCTAGTGTTTAATCTGTATTTTTTATGGGTTAATACATGATTTTTTCTTCCTCCAATGTTATCATAATATATATGAACACTATCCCTCTCTTACAAAATGAAGATGCCACCTAGGATAAGTACTAACCAAACCCCGAATAATAAATTGGATTATGAAAGCTTTTCCTATTTCTAATAGAAGCATTCTATTAACAAACAAACTCATACAACAATTACAGATAATTTATTTTTTGGATAAACTATGGTAGATTTAGATAATCTAAATCTAACATAGTTTCTACCAAAAATAGATTATCTATAAGTGTATGGACCGTGGAAGCATAAAATATTTCATACAAAAGTTACAAGTCCAATTTTGAAAGAAACACACCTTTCATTTTTATTGAAATTAGACCATGCATCAAATTAATATGTAGCTACAAATAACCATGAATCACTATGAACTACTACTAGTGTAATATAATCCATATCTTGTATGCCATCCATTGTAAATTTGAAACCTAATGCAAGCTCAAGAATTTCATGTGGTACCTCTTCAACAGTCAAATTTACTTCTCAATCTTTACTTTGGTTAACGTAAAGATACAAGTTCTCATTTTATAAAGATAATAACATTAGTATGATGTTAGTTACACACACACACACACACACACACACACACACACACACACACACACACACACACACACACACACACACACACACACACACACACACACACACACTTACACTTGAGCAACAAGTTTTAAATGATTCAAGAATATAGAAATCAAATTAAAAGAAATAAAAAAATGCTTGTTGATTGGTATTAACTTGGAGAAATATATTAAATTTGTTCAACATGTGGAAGGCCTTGATAATACTGCTAGACAAGACATATAATAACAAAAGGGTAAGCCCTATTGTCATTATTAATAACCATCACTTCTGAAGGGTTACAAAGATTTTATGTGACAAGGATAATTTTATACACAACCTCGTGGATTTTGGTGACTTTGGCTCTATAATCACAAAATCCCTTTTATGCTTATAATAGGCAAAACTTACTAATTTAAAGAATTCCCAATCAGAATGCCTTTCAACTTTATCTATTCCTTATTTTATTATCTCTACAAATTATTTATAAAGTAAGGGAGATGAATCCAACCACATGATGGAAAGGAATATGGAAAATTGACGAAAAATATAGTTGAGGCTATCATTTTAGCTAAAATATAGTTTCAAGAAATCTTGTGAACTTGCAATAACCCTAAGAAATATGATAAAGGGAGAAGTGATGCACATAAAGAATGTCCAAAAATCTATAAAATATAAGATATTGACCCCATGTCTACGATGTGAAGATTATGTGAATTCAAAAGGGCATAACAAATAGTTTGAATAATAATTCAAGGTTGACACATTCAAGAAACTAACACAATTCTAACATTCATTGACCCCAAAAATTATTTGGATTGCAAAGGTCAACACCATCAAACTTAGATATAGGGTAACATGAATATCAAGATCAAAACATACATATGACATAGTAATCATAATGGTCTATAAGTGTAATGAGATATGTGACAAATTGGGATGCAATTCACTAAACCAAAGATGATGACAAAAAAGTTATGAACCAGAAAGAAGGTGGTCTTAAAGTTACTCAATAATATTGTGAGTGATCCCAAGAATGAGAAAATTAACATGATTAGTATGAGTAACTCTCCTCAAACCAATGAATTTTGACATAAATATTAGGGTTTATTTATGAGATAATTTCTTACAACATTAGTCCAAATAGGGCCATGTATATTTTCTCAAGAAGTGCCACTATTTTGATAACAAAAATTTAGGTGTACAAATTAAGGTTCATGGTTTTAATATTTTTTAAGATCATTATTTAAAAGAGGGATAATCCTCATCCTAAATGGTATATTCATTTTTTAATATAGAGGTCATCTATGATATCATAAATTATTACAACCATGAACCTTAATTTATACACCCAAATTTATGGTACTAGGAGAGTGACACTTCTTGATAAACTTTGCACAACCATGTTTAGACTAATGTTTTAAGAAATCATCGATCAATGGGTCTATCATACTATCAAAAGAGATAGAAAGCGGAGAGGATTTAAAAATGGAAGAGGATTTTAAATCTTATGTTTGATTATGTGATGAACCTTCACATTTTAAATTGGGCATGACTCAATGATTCATTGAACATTGGGGATTAAAATTAGAACCATGTAGTCATCAAGTGATGTGGGCTCAATCACTTATGAAAAAATTATATGCATTGGTACATTAAAATTATTAAAACAAGAAGAATGGTAAATGTTTAATATGATTGATGTTTAACTTTTTTATCATTTCTAAATTTTGACTTAAGACAACATTTGAATATCATCTCATGTTGACATATTAGATTTGAAAGAACTACCCACTTGCAATACATAATTGGTTCATTGGAACTTCTAGGCTTCTAATTATATTAAAATATTTTTATGAGAAAATATGAACTTAACATAATATACCTGATAGAATTTTACTTTATGAATACAAGAAATCAATGGTAATGGAAATGTGCATAAAACAAACATTACATTCTATCATCAAAAGGGATAAATACAATAAAAAAACACATGGATTATCTTTATAGTCTTAGTTATTATTGTGTACCTAAACATAAAAAATATTTATGTTTGTGTGGGTGATTAATT
Organism: Torreya grandis; assembly: GCA_037957365.1. Classification (NCBI taxonomy): domain Eukaryota; kingdom Viridiplantae; phylum Streptophyta; class Pinopsida; order Cupressales; family Taxaceae; genus Torreya; species Torreya grandis. The sequence continues at coordinate 1,786,185 of JARHVA010001205.1, forward strand.
AGAATTATCTATACTACATTATATTTAGTTTGTCTTAAGTTAGTGAAGGGTCAATTCATGAGTTATCCTTTAATTAGTTAGGGTTTGGAGTGGTTTAATACAAAAGGGGAAACAATTTTATAGAATGTATCTTATTTTAAAATACTAACTTAATGTAATATATGTTTGACATTGTGTGGGATATCTTTTATTATAGTCAGATTTTTAGGTGCAATAGATCCTTAGGGAAGTAGGTGATCCCATATTTGTTTTCGTTTATCAACATTTTAAATTATATTTTTTATTTTTAAATTTTCTATTTTTATTTGGAACAATTCAAGTGGTATTAAATAATCAATTGATTTATCTTTTATTTGAATCCACTACCAAAAATTTGCGCAGAGTTTACCTAGAAAAAACTCAAATTTTGTGACCAAAGATGAGACTAATGGGTTATTTAATGATTTATTTAAGGATTTTAAAAAAAATTATCTTTTTAAAAACAACTAGACCAATCATTTATGAAGATGAGGATGAAAAAATTTCAGGAAACGTGGAATGAAATCCACTACATGATGAAGAAGAAGAGGTAGGAGTTGAGGATCAAGATAAAGGAAGATCACATCACCCTTATTTTAACCTTCTAATTAAGATTTTAAAATATGATTTTTGAGGTAACAATGAGGCCCGTACATGGTTGAACAAGCATAATTTTTCCTTTAGTGTACAAAAGATAAATACTTAAGAGGACAATTTGAATGTCTCTATAAAATTTGGATGACATTTCACACTCCTAGGGACAAAGATGGGTTACTAAAAAATCAAAGGGAACCTTAGTGTGTTTTTAAAAATTTATGAATAAGAGAGTTGACCATAATTGGGATGAAATGTATGATACCTATTTGATTCACATGTTTCATAAATTTGTGTATGTGGAGGCTTATACAAAAAAAATCAAGTTTTGGAGTTTAAGGACAAGATTTGTTCGAAGTTAGTATGGCAGATATATGTTTCTAACATGTGTGATAATATTCAAACTGAGGTAAGGATGTTTGAACTTGAATCTTTTGAAAGGTCCGTTATTATATCTAGAAGAATATAAAACCATATTGATCCCCTAAAAAATAAAATTGAAGGACTTATTATCCATATATATTTTACTTGGCATAAGAATGCATAAGACCCTACTTATGCTTCTTCCCCTAGACCCACTATTGTAAACCGAGATTATATGTGTTATTACCCATGAAATAAATGTCATGTTTGTAATATAAAAAGTATTTTAATGGTAGAGGATGTGTGTTTTTCTAATCTTAGGTTATATTTATAAATGAGGAAACCCTTAAGAATCCCACTTTAAGGTGTGAACACAAAGATCTATCTCCTAATATAGTATAAATTGGGGAACTATCTATATTGATTCATGTAATTATAATATTAAACCATTTGAACACATTCAAGTTCTTTTACCATGTCAAGAAATCCTATGTTTTGGTCATAGTCAATCTTGGAAGTACACATAATATTTTGGATATAAGAAATAAGTCCAAATATTAGGCATCTATTTAGATTTTTTTGAATTTTTTCCCATTTAGATTCTAGTAAATAGAAGTATTAAATGTGTAGGATTAATCCAGATTTGAATATGTTAATTGCATATTATGTCCTTACAAATAAATTATATACTATTTATATTGGGGGTGTGTATATGTCTTAGGGGGTAAATGGTTATGCTCACTTGGAACATACTCCATAAATTATCAAGAGTGATTATTTATAATCATCTAAGGGTACAATGATTATACTATTAATTCCTTACCATTGATGGAAATTAAAAATGTTGATTTTGCTTAGGTGATCAATATTTTGAATAAGGGGAATTTTGGCTTTATGGACTATCTATACAATAAGGATATAGAATACTCTACCACATATGAATAGGCTCTATGGATTTTTATAGTTATTATGAAAATATGTGATAGTTTTTAAGGATTTAAAAAAGAGGTTAGCACTAGATAGGGAATAGGAGCACATTATTGATCTTCGATGTACAAATGGGCTCATGGTGATACACCCTTGTAGATATGAGCATTTTCAAAAGTCAAAGATAGAAAATTCATTAAAAACTCATAGATTTTGTCATAATCATATATAGTAAGAGACCATAAGCTAATCCAAAGGTACTATCTAGGAACAATAATGGGCCATTTCGAATTTGTACTAAATACAAGGCCCTAAAAAAATATCAATAAAAATAAATTTTTAGTGCCAAGGATTAATGATATGCTAGATGAGTTGCATTTCTAAAAGTCTTTATAAAAATTACATCTCATATTGTGATATTGGTCTCAACAATGCTCCAACCACCTCTCAATCATTGATGAAATATATATATATATATATATATATATATATATATATATATATATATCTTTTTCATCAATGATTGAGAGGTGGTTGGAGCATTGTTGAGACCAATATGTGTGTGTGTGTGTGTGTTCTTGTAAACATTTTATGAAATTTTACTTTATACTAAATCTTTGGCATCCCATCTTGAGAATTTATATTCTATTTAGGATATATTATCGAAGGATAAGTTATATTCTAAGGCATATAAGTGTGAATTTTCAAAGGAATCATTGGAACACCTTAGTCACATAGTTTATATTGATGGGGTTCTTAATCAATCTACAAAGATAAATTCCATATGTGATTGTAAATTACTGAACACTCTTATGAAACTTCAATTTTTCTTAGGTTTACAATGATTTATTAGAATATTTATGAGGAAATTCTCAATAATAACTCATCCTTTGAAGAACTTCACTAGGATGGATTCTATCATGTGATACAACAAAACACACACACACACACACACACACACACACACACACACACACACACACACACACACACACACACACACACACACACACACAACACACACACACACACACACACACACACACACACACACACACACACACACACACACACACACACACACACACACACACACACACACACACACACACACACACACACACACACACACACACACACACACACACACAAAAAAAAAAAAAAAAAAAAAAAAAAAAAAAAAAAAAGATCTCAAAGGATATCTATTATACACTCCAGTTTTATAAACCCCTAATTTCTCGAAGTCTTATGTCATTGAATGTGAAGCCTTTGGATCTATACTAGGTGCAATTATATCTCAGCATGGCCACTTGAGTTCATTCTTAAGTACATAAATTAATTAATTTTAGTCAATAATAACCACATATATCAATGATATTATTTATATATAACATATTGTCTCCAAATTTCATGATTTTATATTGAGGATTAATCTATTTTTATAAAATTGATCACTTGAGCCTTCAACACTTCTTAACTCTAGGGATGTTAGCAGAGGATAAATAGAAATGGGTTAATCTCCGAGAACTAAAGCCTATGAGGTTGATATATTTTAAAAGGAAATAATGGATAATGTGGTGGTAGATGAACTGTCTCAATAAGAATAAATGTCAGTATTCTAGGACATGTCCATTAGCCAAACTTCTTGGATAGACAATCTTATAAAGTACTACTTAAGACACCTATCCTCAAATAATTTAATGCAACAAATTGAATATGTGGTCAAATGGAGTGGTTGGTTAGTTTTTAATCACATAATTTATTTCAAAGGACACATTTACTTGAGTCTTGACTCTCCCTTTATTTATAAGGTACTAGAGAACAATCATACATCTCCATATATAAGCCATGTAGGTTACAAAAAACACATAGAAACATCAAAGGAATTTTTTTCAGAAAGTAAAGAATGATAAA
>JARHVA010001205.1:1807500-1815000 GCA_037957365.1 Torreya grandis
GTTCAAAAATAAATTTATTCTTTAGTAAAATAACTAGATCATCCAAGTAATGAAGAGGAAGATGAAACCATTTCGAGAAAATTGGACCTAAATCCACTAAATGAGGAAAAGGATGAAGGAGACGAGGATAAAGATAAAGGAAATAACATCACCCTTATTTTAACCTTTAAAAAAAGATTACACAATATGATTTTTGAGGTAATATGAAAGAAAATACATGGTCAACAAGATTAAATTGACCTTTAGTGTATAAAAGTAAAGACTCAAGAAGACAGGTTGAGTGTCTCTATTTAAAATATGGACAATATTGGCTACTCTTAGGGAGAGAGATGGGTTTATAAAAATTTGAATGGGGTATTTTTGGGTTTTTTCTAAATCTTTAAATAAGAGAGTTGGCCATAACTAGGATGAAATGTATAATACATAATTGATTTAATTGTTTCATAAATATGTGTCTATGGAGGCTTATAAAGATTTTTTTTTACATTTTGGAGACCAAGGCCAACTTGTTACATCCCAATTCCTCCCTAATTAAAATATTTAATTATGTGTGGATTTTATAGTTGACACATCTTATTTAGTTATATTTTTACTAATCTTTGAAATATATGCTATTATGGAATAGTAGGATACTACTTAGGTTACATGATCACATTGCTTTGAGTTAGCTATAAGTGTATGCATACCTTATGATCATGTTAATATGGAATTTAAGATATATTTTTATGATGAATGTATATCATGAATATTATTGGTATAACTGCCTTTTTTTTTTTTGAGGTTGATAGAGGAGAACCCACCCCTCAGAGTGTGATAGAAGGAAAGCATTATCAGAGAGGGTGATGTAGATGTAGATGTCAAAGGATGAAAGAGAAACTAACTAGAACCCTGCATGCACCACACAAATAAATCATATTAGATACATAATATGAATGGTTAGCATTAACACATTACTTATTTTATCTACATTTAGGTAATTATTTATGTGTGCATGTTAGTCCAGATTTATGCCTAGTATGGAATTCATTTTGTGTGTAGAATAAATATCATGTGATTTATTACTTAAATAATAATTTAAAATATTATTGGATTATAGTAGTAACATTATCATTAAATCATTATGATAAAATAATTATGCTAAGTAATTATTTACTATTAAAAAAGTTAAAACGTGTAAAATCTTATAAAGTGATTGAATCAAAAGTATAGACATTTATATATTTAGGAAAAGTCATGTTAAAAAAACATAAAAATATAAAAAAATAATTTAATTTTTAGAAAAATAAAATAAAAATAATAAAGTTCATAAAAACAAAAGGAGTGTTTTAAAATAAAAATAAGAAAAAATCTTTAAATCAAAGAGGACTAAGCCCTTTTTAACTTATGTGGTTGTTGAAAGAATCATGACAAGTATTTTTAGAGGGAGAATGTTAGAAAAGGGGAACCAAAAAAAGAACATTGAATAGAGGAGAAAAAGAAAGTTTGGAAGGAGATTTTTCAATACTAATTGCTAGGTAGGTAATGTCTTAAATTCCAATAAAGGATCATGGAAAAATAAATTATTATCTAGTTAATTTGCCTTATTTTAAGTGGTTGTAATTAGTAGAGAACCTTGTATAAAAATTAAAATAATGGGGATGCATAAAACTAGAATGTGTAGGGCTAAAAAAAATTCCTTATTTAATACTCAGACTGTAACATAAAATAACCCTCTAGAGATTGGTCATAGTATTCCGAACATCATGTCTAACTGCTCGACATTGCCATAACTATTTAACTCAGAGTATAAGGATATAATGCCTCCATATTAACCATAAGATCAAGTATGTGATTATCCTTGGTTCCCTAATGTCACCAACTAGACTAACTTGTTTTTTGTTATGACATTTTCCAGAATGAAATGGGTACATTTAATTAAAACCTTTTCCTTTAGGATTATCAATTTTCTATGTGTAGGATACGATAACTTATTTAGTATCATTAAGATAAAATATGAAATAAGGAAGTCCATCAAGGTATTAAAAGTGATAAATTATTTATAAAAACTAGAGGAATTATAGATAAATCTAGCATACTTGAACAAGAGAAAATAATTTCTTTAACACATTGAAATAAATTTATTGTATATATTTTCATGTATCAATCTGGAATAATATACATCTACTTTTTAACATATGTAGAAATTATTTCCTGTGATATCATTTTACGATGCCACGAATGTCTAACTATCTGGTGAGGTTGTCTTACGTTGGAAGTTCTTGTTGTTTTAATGGCTGACACAAGAAAAACCCTGTGGAAGATATTTTATGAGAGAATATATTATTCTAGCACCTCCATTATGCATAGTTCAGTTTCTAAGTTTTTAATTATAAATAGGGTAAAGACATGACTATTTACAACCCAACATTAGATAACAATTGATGAGGGTTATTTAGAGATTGAGCATTATATTTATTTGAATTCTAGGCTACCTCTAAAACCACTGTAATCTTCTTAGTGTAATTGTATGGTTTTTTTGGATTCATTTCCATTAACCAATGGTGTCACTTTCAAAGTTTATGAATTTTTTTGAAGCCGCTGCATCGATTCTAAGCATCACTATAATTTTGGAAATCCATTTTGTATATGTTTAGTTAAACTAGAACATTTCCCTTAATAGGTATTGTGTTATTTTTATGAAGAGTGGAAACTCACTTTTGCATATATTTAAATTTGATTTATATGTCCATACCATTAAGAAAATTGATACTAGGATAATGTAGTATTATATGTTTGTGTGTATGCTTGAATCGTATCACTACGTAGTGTTATATGTGAGTATGGGTTGACTTCAATATTAACCTAATCATGGGTCTAAAATAAATCTTATGTATGTAGTACATATGTGGCTCTACAATGAGAAAATATATAAAACATGTTATTTTATATATATGTTATGTCAATATACATATATAAACTCTGTTATCTCTCTATTGGTAATTATTGTCATGTGGTGTGTAAAATACCCCTTCATGTAAATATTTTCATGAAAAGTTCCCATGTTATATTGTTATTTTTATCATATATACTTTGTCATCAATATTGTTTTTTTTGGGAATGATGTACTCATTCCATTAATAGTTACTATATTTGTGGGACATATATATGGTTAAGGACAAGCTTACTATAACATAGTTCCCTTATACTTTTTGAAGGTTATTGGTTAGTAAATGATATATATATATATATATATATATATATATATATATATATATATATATATATATATATATATATATATATATATATATATATATATATTGGTAACCTAGGTATAATATGTATTATGGGTGTACTAATATATATGAGGGTGTGCGTATATATAACAAATGAATATAAATATTTTGGGATGTGGGTTTATTGCATAATTTTGAATAGAATATTATCATAGCTTGAGTGATTCACTTATCTGTGTACTTGATGAAAATTTTGTATATCATATAAGAGAAATTTGGATATTGCCTAATACTTATACATGCAAACCCTAAAATACAAAATTGTGTGGTCTTGTAAACTTGTGTACGGAGTTATACATGCTTTGAATCATATCAAGATGAAAATATATCTAATTAGGAACAAATAACTATGAATGGGTTTTACACTATAAATCCCTTAAAAATAATCCATATATGTATATTTTATGAACATAAAATTTTAAGTATTGTTAGAATATAGGGGGATATAATTAGGACATATAAGTGATAATTGATATAGTACTTACATATCATTAGATTAACTACATATGGTGCATGTTATGATAAACAAGTAATCATATATATGAATTATACCTATAGTTAAATAGATGTTTAAAATGAGTCATTCAGTTTATTATGGACCAAAAACTATAACCTTATGGAACACCCTCTTAAAAAGTAGAATGATATGTTTAAATGAATGTTATAATTAACTTACGAGCTTTCTATTAATCTACAAATGATTGATTGACTATTAGTTATATGTAGTTAGTATTGTATACTTGTCTGTGATATATATTATGAGAGTGTTAATATGTATAAATATTTGGTTATATTTAGCATATCATGATGCATCATGATACGTGATTATAAGTTATATTTATTTGAATACTAGCATGAAATTTAAACTTAGGTATATCTACTTAGTATAATTTTGTACTTGATTGTTATTATATATGTGGGCCACTGGATTCTTGAAATCATAAGGTTTGGTTATGTGTTTTTTTGTAGTTATGAACCAATATAGTATGGGTTATCATAGAGTACTAAAATATAAATGTATGTTATACCTAGATGGTACAATACTATAGTTGTTATGTTTAGACTCACATCTACATTTGACTAACTAAATCTATGCATGTTAGTTATTACTATGAATAATATGTTTTATGATAGTAAGTAGGATTTTATGTATGCATGCATACAACCTTGAGAGTTTAAGAAAATTCCATGATAGTATATTATTATGCTCTATGGAAAATGTGACTTTCTTAATTATATGAAGTTTACTTGAATAAAAGCTTATGTTTCCATCTATTTAAAACTAATTTGTATAATTGATTGTGGAAAATTAGTAGTTTATGTTTCAAAATACTAGACTATGGTAATATGAGTTATCATAGGATGTAGTATGTTTGGAAACTAATAATGGTAGTAAAAATATATAGTTAAATATCTATTTATCTAAGTTCTATATAATATATTTATTATTTCTAGTATGTGATAGAAAATAATGTAAGATTCATTTATACGTTTGATAGAATAAATGCATGCTTTGGGTACTCCTATATTTATCATGTTATATGATGTATTTGTTAGTAGGATATATATATATATATATATATATATATATATATATATATATATCTTGTTGTTGAATTTTATTTGAATAATCTACATTGCTGATATGGATCAAGGAGTGAGATGGAATTCATTGGCTTACTAGCATCACAATGCTAGATGGACACAATCCAATCAAGTGGTGTGTATGAATTTGATTGATCTATAGATCATTATTATTTATTATTAGTAAAAATTTGGGCCAGAATATTTTTAGTGAGACATCATCATTTTATGAGTATGATTTACATGTTTGTGCAATATCTTGTAATAAATCAGGTTCTCTATGATACACTGCATTTTTAGTATAAAAATCATATAGCACATGGGTACTTGCTTGTCTCTATAAATTTCCATGCCATCACTATCTGCTCATCCATGAAGGGAGGGCCATTTCATGATGGGATTAGTGCATGGGATAATTGGTCTATGATTTATGTACAAAAGCACTTAGATGATGCCCTCCCTCCCCATAATAGTACTAGTTATCGAGATGACACTTAATATTGCCATAGATACTTGAGTTCAGGAACTATGCTTTGGGGGAGCCATATATCTTATATGTACATTTTATTGAATTGTACTTATTATTGAATATTATCATGAAGAGTTGTAATTACTTATTATTGTATAATGATAGTGGAGGATGTAGACATGTATCAGTTATGGATGAGTTAATATAATTACATTCTATATTTACATTATGATGTGCTCTAATGATATTAGAGATCAATGATATGTGATGTAATATGCCTGTTTGCTATTATCATGCTTTGAGTATTTTGTATAGTCTCTACAAATTCTTATTGTGTAATATATTTTTAGTATATGTGTTTAATTAAAAAGAATAATGTATTTCTAATTGACCCTAGTGGGGTTGTTACGCATGGTTTCTTTGATGTTGTTACAAAATGTTTGTATTATAACATGTGGGTCAATATTCAAGCTGAGGTAAGGATGTTTGAACTCGACCCTTTTGAAATTGATATTATTATAGATATAATAACATCAAAACATATTGATTCCATAAAAAATAGAATGGTAGGACATATTATTTATACATATTTTACATGGCATAATAAAGAACAAAACATAATTTTTATTATACTCATACATCCACTATTGTAAAACCATGTCTTAAGTGTTATTTTCCATGGAGTAAAGGTCATGTATGTGATCCAAAAGAAATTAATGGCAGAGGATATGTGTTATTCTAAGATATGATCAGATTTTAAAATAAAGAAACCCTTAATAACCCTAATTTAGGGTGTAAACACATAGATTTATCTCATTATATAGTATAAATTAGGGAGCCATTTGTATCAGTTTCCATAATTATAGGATTGGATAGTTTCAATAAATTCAAGTTACTTACCCATTTCAAGAAACCCTGAGTTTGTTCCATGGTCAATCTAGGAAGTACACTGAATTTTTTAGATATAATAAATAAGTCCAAATATTAGTCATCTATTTAGTAATTTAAAAAAATTTCCCCATTGTTTCCATGACAATGAACTATTGAATTTGTCTATGAGTAATCCATATTTGTTCATATATTAGTGGCAGATTATGTCCTTACAAATAAATTCTATGTAATTTATAATAGGAGTGTGGATGTTTTTGTAGGGTTTAAATGGTTATTCTCTCTTGGAACACATTCCAAAAATTATCAAGAGTAATTCTTGACATTCAATCAAGGAGACTATGAGTTTATTATCATTTTTTTACCCTTAAGTGAAATCAAAACTAATGATTCTAGTCATATAAACAAGGTTTTAAAGAAGGTTAATATTTTATTTATATCCCAACTCTATAATATATATATATATATATATATATATATATATATATATATATATATATATATATATATATATATATATATATATATATATATATATATATATATGTAATTTTTTACCACATACTAATATACTCCAAGGATTTTAATTTTATTGTGAAAATATAAGATAGTTTTTTCAGGATCTACTTAAGAATCTATCATTAGATGTGGAATTGGAGCACACTATTGAGCTCAAACATAAAAATGGGCCAATGGTGATATACCCTTGTAGATAATAGAATTATAAGAATTCATATATAAATAAATTAATTAGTGAATAAAAAATATAAGATAAGTTTGCAATGTGAAGGATTGATGATCTACTATATGAGTTAAATGGGGAAAAGTATTTCTCAAAAATGCATCTCAAAATTTGATAGTATTCAACTCCAATTTGAATTCAAGAGAAACATAAGACTACCTTTATAATTAATTAGGGCCATTACCAGTTTATCTGTGTTCCTTTTGGTCATAAAAAATCTCTATCCACCTTTTAAGCATTATTGAATAAGTATTCAAAAAATTATTGCATATGTGTGTTATTTTATTTTTTAGGGCATTATAGTTTATATTAATTGATTGTAATCCCATATTGAACATTTATATTCTATGTTGGATATAATATTAGATGATAATTTATATGCCAAGGCATCTAATTTTGAATTCACAAAGGCATCTTTGGAATAACATGGTCACATAATTTCTATAGATGGGGTTCATATAATCCCTGTAAAGGTCAAAGCCATATGTGATTGGAAATTACCCAAGACTCTTATGAAAATTTATGGTTTCTTAGGTTTGGTA
>JARHVA010001205.1:1822500-1847500 GCA_037957365.1 Torreya grandis
TTTATGGTATTAGGAGAGTGGAACTTAGAATTTTCTAAGGTCTATTATATTATCGAAAGAGATAGAAAGGATCAATGGATCTATCATACTATGAAAAGAGATAGAAAGGGGAGATAAATTTAAAATGGGAGAGGAGTGTAAATCTTATGTTTGATTATGCGATCAATTTTCACATATGTAAATGGGCAAGAGTCATTGATTCATTGAATATTGGGGATTAAAATTAGAACCATGTAGTCATTAGGTGATATTCCTTCAATTCTATATTGTTATTAATAAATTATACACATAGGTGCATTAAAATTATTAAAACAACAAGCATGATGTTAAATGTTATTGATGTTAAAATATATTTATCAATACTAAATTTTGAGCTAAGCCAACATTTAAATACCATATCATGTTGACATATTAGCTTTGAGTGAACTTCCCACTTGTAATGCATAATCAATTCATTGGAACTTCTAAGATTTTAATTATATTAATATAGTTTTATGAGAAAATAGGAACTCAACATAAAATACCTAATAAAAATTTACTTTAAGAATACAATAAATAAATGGTAATGGATATGTGCATAAAATGAACATTACATTATATCATCAAAAGAGAGAAATACAATGAAAAACACATGGATTATATTTTTCTTAAGTATTATTGTGTACCTAAACATAAAAAATATCTATGTGTGGGTGCTTAGTTAGAATGATTTATATTACTTTATATTTAATTTATCTCGAGTTAGTAAAGGTTTAATTCATGAGTTAGCCTTTAATTAAATAGGATTTGTAATGGTTTAATATAAAAGGGGGAAAACCCATAACTAATGTATCTTATTTTGCAATACTAATGTGATGTAATATATTTTTGATATTGTGTGAGATATCTTTTATTACAGTCATATTTTCAGGTGCAATCCATCCTTACGGATGTAAGTGTTCCTATATTTTTTATCAATATTTTAAATTACGTTTTTTAGTTTCAATTTTTTATTTTGGAATCATGTAAGTGGTATCAAATAATAAATTGATTTATTTTTTATTTAAAGTCACTACCAAAATTATGAGGGGGGTTTACCCAGTAAGAATCTCAAATTTTGTGACCAAAGATGAGATTAACGGGTTATTTAATGAGTTATTTAAGGAGTTTGAAAGAAATGATCGTTACTAAAACTACCAAATAGACCATTGATTAAAATGAGGATAAAACCATTTTAGGAAACTTGAAATGAAATCCACTAGATGATGAAGAGGAAGAAACATGAGATGAGGATAAAGTTAAAGGAAGATCACATAACCCTTATTTTATCCTTCAAAATAAGATTGCATAATTTTAATTTAGAGGTAAAATTGAGGCCCGTACATGGGTTAACAAGATTAAATTATCTTTTAGTGTACAAAATATAAAGACTTAAGAGAACAAGTTGAATGCGTATCTATAAAATTTGGATAACATTTTGCACTCTTAAGTAGAGAGATGTGTTTCTAACAATTCAAACAAGGCCTTAGAGTGTTTTTAAAAAGATACATGGATAAGAGAGTTGACCATATATGGGATGAAATGTATTATACCCATTTGACTCACTTGTTTAAAAAATTTGTGTTTGTATAGGGTTATATGAAATTTTTTCAATTTTTGTAGTCTAAGGACAAGATTTATTTGAAGTTGGTGTGGAAGATCTATATTTATAACATGTGGTCTAATATTAAAATCAAGGTAATGATGTTTGAAATTGAATGTTTTGAAGGGGACATTACTATATCTAGAAGAGAATAAAACCATATTGATCCCCTAAAAAATAAAATGTAATGACTTATTATCCATAGATATTTTACATGGCATGAGACTACATAAGACCCTAGTTGTGTTTCTTCCCCTACACCCACTATTGTAAACTGATGTCATATGTGTTATTATCCATGGAAAAAAGGTCACATATGTAAAATAAAAAATATTTTAATGGTAGAGGATGTGTGTTTTTATGAGATAAGATCATATTTATAAAATAAGGAAACCCTTGATAACCACACTTTAGGGTGTGAACACAAATATATATCTCATGCTATAGTAGAAAGTGGTAACCCATATCTATTGATATATGAAATTATAGGATTGGACCATTTGGACACATTCAAGTTTTTTTTTCATGTCCAAAAACCCTGATTTTTGGTCATAGTCGATCCTGGAAGTACACATAATATTCTAGATATAAGAAACAATTCCAAATATTATGCATTTATTCATATATTTTTAAAATTTTTACCATTTAAACTCTAGTACATATAAGTATTAAATATGTAGGATTCATCCATATTTGAATATATCAGCGGTAGATTATGCCCTTACAAATAAATTATGTGTGGCTTATATTGGGGGTGTCGATATTTTTAGGGGTTAAATGGTTATGCTCAATTGGAATATACTCTAAAAATTATCAAAAGCAATTCTTGACAATCAACCAAGGGAAGAATTAATATACTATCAATCCCTTACCATCAAGGGAAATTAAAACTATTGATTCTACTTAGGTGGAAAATATTTTGAATAAGGGGAATTTTAGATTTATGGACAACCTATATAATATATATATGGAGTATTCTACTACATATGAATAGGATCTAGGGATTATATAGTTATTGTGAGAATATATGATAATTTTTCAGGACCTATAAAATAGGTTATCACTAGATATGGAGTAGGAGCACATTATTGATCTTGGTCGTGAAAATGGGCTCATGGTGATACACCCTAATAGATACAAGCATTTTTTAAAGTTAGAGATAAAAAATTCATCAAAAACTCTTATATGTTGGCATGGACATACATAGTAAGATCCCATAAGCTACTCTAGTAGTACTATCTAGGACGAAGCATGGACCATATATACTTTATATTGATTACAAGGCCTTGAAAAAAATATCAATAAAAAATAAATTTCCAATGCCGAAGATTGATGATCTACTAGATGAGTTGCATGGGGAAAGTATTTCTCAAAAATACATCTCAGATTATGATCCTATTTTATTCCAACTCGAATTCAAGATCAAGATAAGATTGATTTTAGAATGCATCAAGTCCATTACAAAATTAGGGTTGTGGATTTTGTTCTTAAAAATGATCCAACCACATCTCAATCATTGATAAATAAGGTATTCATAAAATTCATAAATATGTGTGTTCTTGTAAAAAATTTATGTCATTTTGGTTTATATTAATTCATTGGAATCCAATCTTGAGAATTTAGATTCTATGTTGGATATATTATTGAATGAGAGATTAAATGATAAGGTATATAAGTTTTAATATGTAAATTCATCCTTGGAATACCTTACTCACATATATTGAAGAGGTTTGTACTGACACTACAAAGATCAAGTCCATATGTGATTGACAAGTACCCAAAATTCTTATGAAACTTAATTTTTCTTAGGTTTATAAATTTTTAATAGAATATTTATGAGGAAATTGTCAATAATATATCATCCCTTGAATAACATCACTAGGATGGATTCTATCATGTGATCCAATGAAACACAAAAAAAAAAGATCTCAAAGGATCTCTAGTTTGTACTTCAATTTTAGAATCCCTTGATTTCTCAAAGTATTTTATCATTTAATATGATGCCTCTAGATCTAAATTAGGTGAAATTTTGTATCAGCATGACCACTTTATTGCATTATAAATTAGAAAAATTAATGAATATTAGTGAATAATGTCCAAATATAATAAGGACATTATTTCTATCCTAGTTTTTTTTTTCTATATGTAATGAGTTTATATTGAGGATTAATCTATTTTATAAAACTGACCACCTTAGCCTTTATCACCTCTTAACTCTAGGGATATTAACAGAGGAGAAATATACATGGGTTGATCTACTTCAAGCCTATGATTTTGAGATATACATGGGTTGATCCCCTTAATTGATCATAGCCTGAAGAAAAGAATAGAGAGAATTTTTGAATGCCTCAAACTTATCACGTGTAAGTGACTTCATGAAGATATCTAACTATTGATCTTGAGTGGGGTAATACTAGAGTTTTATGTTGTTCTACTAAACATGTTCACTTATGAAATGAATATGAACCTCTATGTGCTTGTAAACAAGATGTAAAACATCCTGATTGTCATAATTCAAAACTGTAGGCTAAGTCTATGGAACTCCAAGTACTAAAATAATGTGATATATCTATATAACTTCAAAAATAGTTCCTATTATAGTGTGATATTTTTATTCTATAGAAGATATAGAAATATAATTCTATTAATTACTTTCGCATGAAATCAGACCAAATCCTAGAAAGAACACAAATCCAAAATTTGATTTCCTATCATTAATTAAATCTACATGATATACAACCATGTAGTCTGTCAAGAAGAACTTATCATTATTATTTTACTCTAAGCCATACTCAAATATACCTATGATGTATCTTAATACCCACTTTGTTGCTTTCCAATGTATCACATTTGTTTCCTACATGAATTGAGAAAGATAGCTGATAACATAGCTAATATATGGCCTAGTATTTTCAAGTAAATGAGACTCTTAATCAATTACTGATAGAGAGTTACATTCACCTTTGGTGATGTGTGATACAACTAAAGTCTTGACTCTGTAGGTGTTGTAATAACCTTGCAAGCCATCATCCAAAATATTTTGAGCAATATCTTCATATACTTCATCAATGAAACAAAAAATGTAATGTTCCTTCTACCATACCTACAAACCAAGATAATAATGTATAATATTAAGATCTATCATGTCAAATGATCACTTGAGATCATTCTTAGTTGCATCAATCACCTTCATTGTGCTTCAAGTAATGACTAGATCCTCGACATAAAACATCATTATAACAATCTCCCCCCATGATTTTTGAGGTAGAGGTTAGGATAAAATGGACTCCTATTGAATGCATGTTGTAGAAGATTCTCATCAATCTTAATATACCAGGCTCGAGGAACTTGTTTTATCCCATAGAGAGACTTGACAAGCCTACACAATTTTTATACCTGATTAGATGCCATAAATCCTTCAGGTTGAGTTATGTAGGCTTCCTCTTTCAAATATCCATTGAGAAATACACTTTTTATGTCCACTTGATGAAATTTATATCCAAACTATGTAGCCATATCAAAAACCATTCTGATAGTCTTTATCTTAGATGTGGGTGCAAAAGTCTCCTCATAGTCAATTCCTTCTTTTCGAGCATACCCTTTTATTAACAACCTTGCCTTGTACCTATCAATACTACAATATGATTTTTACTTGGTCTAAAATACCCATTTGCATCCTATAGAATTCTTCCCTAGTAGAAGATTAGTAAAATGCCATGTGTTATTATTCATTAGCGACTGATATTCTACATCCATGACATCTTTCCAAGGTCTATACTATAGGGATTATGTTACTATAGAGGGCGCACATGTTTCTTGCACAATATTCATAAGGGACATATTAACCTATTTTTGATCCATGCTTTGAGTCCTCAGTTTTGAAGTGGATGTATTTGGTACTCCATTCAAGTTATCATCCTGTATAATACTTATATACCACTTGAGCATACATTAAACTATAGATGGTGATGTTAGAGGTCTTGTTTGACTATCTTCCTTTTCATTTTCACCATAACTATCTAAAAATATTACAAGATTGTTTTCTATATCATTTTCTTATGTAGAAGGTGGATTTATTCCACTCTTTCATCAAACACTACATCTCTATGGATTAGTACCTTCTTTATTTGTGTATCAAAGAGCTTGTATACCTTTGATTGTGCACTATATCCTAAAAAAACATATTCATTTGTTTCCTTATCCAACTTCTTCCTTTTCTTCTTAGGAACATTTATATATGTCTTGCAACCAAATACTTGAAGGTGAGTTACCTTTGGTTTATTCCCTATCTAAGCTTCATGTGGTGTGATTCCATCACGAGATTTAGTGGGTGACCTATTCAACAAGTAGACTGCAGTGTGACAAGCTTGTACCCAATATGTATTAGGTAATTTTGCATCCTCAACCATGATAAAAACATTTCCACAATAAATTTGTTATGATTTTTTGAAACTCTATTCTATTGAGGTGAATATGGAGTTGTTATAACAACCCCATTGGGTTAGACATAGGAATATGTGATTTTTTTTATAAATTTAAACACATACCAAATATAGATTACACCATGAGAATATATAGGGATCATATGAAATAGTCAATCATGATAATAGCCACATACATATTACATAACATATACCAATCTCTAATATCATGAGAGCACATCAAAATAAAAATATAGAAAGTATTATATTAACTCACCCACGATTGATACAAGTTAACATTCATTGTTTTCATAATATAATAACAAGTGATTATAACTCTTCTTGAAAATATTCACTAATAATTATAATACAATATATTACAATGTACATATAAGATACATGGTTTCCCTAGATCTTAGTTTTTTAACTCAAGTATCTGTGGCAATCTTAAGTGTCATCTCAATAAATCATACTTTTGTGGGTAGGGAGAGGATCCCCTAAATAATTTTACACACCAATAATAAAACAATAATCACCCACACTAATCTCATCAATAAATGGCCCTCCATGGATGAGTATATAGTGATGGTATGGAAATTTAGAGAGACAAACAAGTACTCGTGTGCTATATGATTCTAAACTTAAACATGGAGTTATAGAAATTTGTTATATTTTTAAGATATCACACAAACATGTGAATCAAACTCATGAAATGATAATGTCTAACTAAACATACTTTGGTCCAATGTTTTATAAATAATAAATAATAACTATCTAGATCAATCAAATTCATATATACTACTTCATTAGACTACCTTCATCTGTCATTGTAACACTAGTAAGCCAGTGAAATCCATCTCACTCCTTATTTTGTATCAAAAATGTAGATTGGTCAAACATAATTCAACCACAAGATTCATTTAATTTACATCCTACTATCAAACATATTATGTAACATACCAAACATAGGGCTAACCAAAGAATACATTTATTTTATTAAACTTATCGATGAATCTTACATTATTTTCTATTCCATACTATAAATAATGACTACAATTTATACCACTTAGGTAAATACACATTCAAATACAAATTTTCACTACCATAATTAATTTGTAACATACTACACCCCATGATAACCCATATTACCATAGTCTAGTACTCTAAGACATACTAGTTTTTCTCAAAAATAGTCATATAAAGTAGTATTCAAAATATGAAAACATAAGCATATAAATAAGTAATTAGATATAATAAAGCAAGTCAAAGGTCCCATGTAAAAAAATAACATATAATCACACCATTCGTTAATCTATAAAATATTATATTCATGCATACACAAAATCTTACCAACTATTACAAAACATGTTATTCACAATAATAATCAGCATATATACAATAAATCGATCAAATATAGATGTAAGTCTAGACATAAAAATTATAGTATGTATCATCTAGGTACTATATATACTTATACTATAATATTATATGATATCCCATACTATCATAGGTTCTTAACTACATAAATATACATAACCCAAACTTACGATTTCAAGAATCAAATGATCACATACATGGTAACAATCAAATATGTATGTGGTTATACCACTCATGTATTCCCTATGTTTAAATTTTATACCAAAATTCAAAGTAATATAATTTATAAGCATGTATCATGATTTACCATTACATGCTAAATACGACTAAATATTTATACATATTAACACTCTCATGATATGTACCACACACAAGTGTTCAATGTTGATTTCATATAAACTAATAGTCAAGTAACCTTTTTAAAGAGTTAGATAAATCACAAACAAGTTTAACCTCACATGAACATAATTCAAATATTAATTACTCCACTAGGAGATTGTTTTCATGTGATTATAATATCGGTCCTACAAACACCTTAAAATGTATTTTTGTCATCTATCTAGTTATAGATATAATCCATATATACAAGTAGTAATTTTACATGCACCACATGTAAGTACTCAAAGGGTGTGAAAATAACATATAAATTTTCATTTTTACTTCCTAATGAATAAAGGATAAAGGATGATAATACATACTTAAAGTCATATTATACATAAATCATCAAGTATATATCATATCTTGATTTCTTAGATCGATTGGATCAATTGGTTTGATAGAAATATTATAACATATTTTTCATGAGAACTATGTCTCCCAAGATATCGTGTCTTCACCAAATGTGTATTAGATTATCTTTGTTCAACCTTAATATTTATTATCTCCAAAAAAAATTTATAGTTAGGGCATAATGGACCTTTCTAATAACACTACAAAAGAGTTTATTCCTATATAATTATTTTACTTAATGAACTAAAATATAAATTCTAACTTGACGAGAGATTTTCCACTAATGTTTTATAAGGGATGTCTGAGACCTTCTTTTCATTCTTACACATAGTTGTATATGAAATACAAAGCTATATGAATATTATAGATTATTAAATTAAATCATATATGTATTCATATGAAAATAAATCTATATGGATGAGACCTTCTTTCATTCAACTTATGAGTATTATTACGATGTTAAATCCTTAAAAAACTATGCCCAAATACTCAAAGATAAGTTATTAAATTCCAGTGATCCCAAATGTGTTTTTTGAGTTTACATCAATTTATTCTCAATACATGGGTTGGAAAATAGTGATTCTATTTAATTTCAAATAGACTATCAAAAACTAAAAATGGAACTTTATTTATGTACCCATAACTATTTTATAATATGAATAGTGAATTACCACTCATCAGTGGATTGCGTGTTACTTCCATGATGCCACTGCAGACTTGGAAGAACCATACACTGCCTCTAAATAGACCTTTACAAAATTCATTACAATGGTTAAACCACTAAGTCATTGAGTTTTTTCATAGAATTTTTGTATTTATACACAACATTTTACTATTACCCATTATAATAATCATGCTATAATTTTTTGTAAATTACTATTTTATATAAATACTAGTTTTATCATTCATTATTATGTTGAGATAAAATAGTCACAAATTTCATTATAAAGATGTAACTTATTTCCAGTTAATTTTTATCATGTCATTATTTGGTATGGATATTCACATCATTTGTACCAGTTACATATGATTTGGCAAATTATTAAATGTTTATAGACATATATGAACCTGAATTGATTTATATACTAAATAATCAATAGCTTTAATAATCTATGTTATGGTTCTAATTAAATGCATAGATCGTACTATACTGAGAGGAGTTATAAATATAAAATCATTGAGCATATAAATTTGATTAAATGTGCATCTATAAATATTAATATATGAATCCTTCCAATATAGCCTTAATATACATACCATATGTGCATACTACATGTACACACATATTAAATGTTTTAATATTATATATATATATACTAAGTGTCTTCTTGATATAGCCCAATGTGGATATATATCCTAAGGATCTATGTATATGTGAATTTAGTATATAGTCAAATTTGTATATAGACATTTTATATATGTTATCTGAGAATATAAAAATGAATAATCACATTACTCCTCTCATGCATTGTGATATATCCCAAAGATACTATATAACAAAGTAAATAGTAAATCATACTTAATTATATGCATAGATTCGGTACATATATAACACTAAATATCTACATTATTAAATTGTTAAATAATTAAATAAATGTATACTCATTTTTATATATAAACTTAGGTTATTATATTTTTTGGTTATATAGATTTGTTACAAATATATTATGGACATATTACAACCAAAATTTTACATTAATATGCACTAAAATCGAAAGCATTACCTACCTTGAAATTTTTATTACAAAATATTTGTTCCTTGGTCTCTTTTTTTAACTCTTCTGTGCTCCTCTTCCCATACTTTTCTACCTTCATTTCTTTTTCTAGTGTGGAGAATTTTTTTATTGTCTTCTTTAAATTCTCCACTTATAAGAATATGGAACTTATTATTATTATTATTATTATTATTATTATTATTATTATTATTATTATTATTATTATTATTGCGTTTGATTTATTTATTTTTTAAATATATAATTTCAATTTGATTTTATTTGATTTATTTCCTATTTTTATTTATTTATTTTAACATTAATATCAAAATTTCATAATTTTATTAAATATATTAGCATCCAAGATGCCATAATTTTTAATAATATTTCTATTAGTTAATAACCCCAAATTTGTGTAAATAATTTTCTAAGAACATTACTGATCAATGTAAAAAACACTAGAATAAATGCATAAAATCATTAAACTATGCTAGTAAATCTGCTATTTAATGCAAATGGCATCAAAACATTTTATGTTAACCAATCATTATAGATCTAATCATGTGATGGATAATGTGGTGTTTTTAGGGTACTAGTCAGTTTCTTTATCATCCTCCGACATCCTAATCTATGTCACCTTCTATGATTATGCTTTCCCTCCATCACACTTTAAGGGATGGATTGTCATGTGTCAACCTCATAGAAAAATAGGTAGTTATGTCATAACAGTCATGATATACATTCATCATAAAACAAATCTAAAATGACAAATCAACATGATCATAAAGTAAACATTTACTTAAAACTAACTCATAAAAATATGATCATGTAACTTAAGCAATATTATAATTTCCCATAATAACATATATCTCAAGCTTAGTTGAAAATAGCCAAATCTAAATTTATTGGCTATAGATATCCATAGATAATCTAGCAAGTTATCCTGGTGAAGAATTAGGTTGTAACATCATTCCCCCCTAAATCTAGTCATCATCCCTTATGACTCTTATTCAAACATATGTTATCAAATGAAAATGTTTTTCAACTACAAAATACATATTATAACAATATCTACTTAAGAAATGAAAAATTACCTATAGAACTTATTGTAGATTTATCAAGTTGTACTATTCTTGGTGTATTAGTCCCATAAAACCTTGATCAATGAGATTTCATTTTACAGAAACAAGGTTTACAATTATTACTTACTCTTAATGTTCTTGTCATGACCACATCGACGTCTATAACTAACAAGAGAAGTCCATATACATATCTCAGTGAATGCTTCATTGACTTCCCAAAAGTATATAAGATCACCATACAAATCAAAATAAATGACCAAGGATATTTCCACAAGATATTCTAGCTCCTTTGTACATTTATCTAACCTAGAGAGAGTTTTTATCATTTTTGATCAAAGTAATTAGGGAACCTGGCAAGAATGATGTGCATAAGTTCTTACTATCTCTACCCTCCATAGCTCTTAATAAGTATAATATGTCAATATTATCACTACTCAATAGAGCTCTTGACAAGTATGATGATGAATAAGAACTAGAAATAATACATATCTAATGTATAAAAATTTAGAGAATAAATGTTCCATCATATGTATTCATATGGCCATATGACTGATTTTGACAAGTTTTGCCTATCAAATACCTGATTCGACAAGTCTATTTGTCAAATCCAACTCAATAAAAATTGGGTCAATATGAGGCTAAGTAGGATACCATCCTATCACTTACAACTCATATTCCTAATTCACCACTCTTTCGTCAGGTCTCCACGACCTAATGATCCCTCAAAAAAGGTGCATAATGTTTAATGATTCATAATTTTATTCTAACAGATCATAGAAAATAATATGAACTAAATAACTTTAGATGTATCAACATACATATAAGAAAAATTATACAATAAATCTGTAATTTATTAAATTACCACTAGCCACAACTCTGATACCTCATGTAACAACCCTGTTAGGTTAGACATAAGAATATGTGATTTAAAAAAAATAAACAAATATACCAAATATAGATTACACCATAAGAATCTATAGGGACCATATAAAATATTCAATCATGATAATAGCTACAAACATATGACATTACATATTACTTATATCTAATATCATGAAAGCACATCAAAATGCAAATATAAATAGTATTATATTAAGTCAACCACCACTGATACAAGTTTACAATCATTGTTGTAATAGTAAAATAAAAAGCGATTAAAAATATTCATAATAATATTCAATAATAATTATAATATAATATATTACAATTTAAATATAAGATACATGGCTTCCTTGGAGCTTAGTTCCCGAACTCAAGTATCTATGGCAATCTCAAGTGTCATCTCGATAAGTACTATTATTGTCAAGAGGGAGAGAATCATTTGAGCACTTTTTAACACCAACTATAGAATAATGATTATTCACACTAATTTCATCAGGAAAAATCCCTCTCTTCATAGATGGGTAGATAGTGATAGCATGGGAATCTAAAGAGATAAGCAAGTACCTGTGTGTTGTATGATTCTAAACTTAAACATGATGTGTATCATAAAAATCTATTATATTGAAAGATACCACAAAAATATGTGAATGAAACTCATGAAATGATAATGTCTTACTAAACATACCTTGGCTCAATTTTTTATAAATAATAAATAATAATAATCTAGATCAATCAAATTCATACACACCACTTGAGTAGACTACCTTCATCTATCATTGTGACACTAGTAAGTTAGTGAATTCCATCTCACTTCTTACTCCATATCAACAATGTATATTGGTCAAATATAATTCAACCACAATATTCATTTAATTTGAGTCCTGCTAGAAAACACATTATGTAACATGCCAAACATAGGAGTAACCAAGACATACATTTATTTCATCAAACGTATGAATGAATCTTACATTATTTTATATCTCATAATATAAATAATGAATATAGTTTATACCACCTAGGTAAATACATATTCAATTGCATATTTTTACTATCATAATTAGTTTTTTACGTACTATACCCCATGATAATGCATATTACCATAGTCTAGTATTCTAAGATGTACTACTAGTTTTTTCCAAAAATAGTCATATAAAGTAGTCTTACAAACATGAAAACATAAGCATCTAAATAAACTAGATATAAAAAACCAAGTCAAATTTTCCATGGAACATAATAAAATACCATCACATCATTTTTTAAACTCTCAAAGATTACATGCATGCATACACACAGTCTTACCAACTATTACAAAACATGTTATTAATAACAATAACTAGCATGTATATAGTAAATTAGTTAAATGTAGATGTAAGTCTAGACATAATAATTATAGTATGTACCATCCAAGTACAATTAAATTTATGCTATAGTACTATATGATATCCCATACTATCATAGGTTCCCAAATAAATAAAAACACATAATATAAACTTATGATTTCAAGAAGCAAATGATCACATACATGATAACCATTAATCAAGAAGGGGGTTATACCACCTGGGTATTACCTAGGTTTAAATTGTATACTAGAATTCAAAGAAATATAAACTATAAGCACACATCATGATGTACCATTACATACTAAATACGACTAAATATTTATAAATATTAACACTATCATAATATGTACCACACATAGGTGTTCAATCCTAATTTTATATAGACTAACAGTCAACTAAGCTTTCTAAAGAGTCAAATAACTCACAAACAAGTTTCACCTCAAATGAACATAATTCAACTATTAATTACTCCACTAGGAGACTATTTTCATGTGATTATAATATCGATCCTACAGACACCTTAAGACTTTTTAATCATATATATATATATATATATATATATATATATATATATATATATATATATATATATATATATATATATATATATATATATATATATATATATATATATATATATATATATATATATATATATATATATAGACACACACACACACACACACACACACACACACACACACACACACACGCACACACACATGAGTAGTACTTGTACATGCACCACATGTAAGTACTAAAAAATTATGAAAATAACACATTAACGTTCATTTGTACTACCTAATCAAGCACTCCCTATGGTTTATAAATCCTTATGAGCCTTCATGATCACAAAATATATGGAAAATCTCTTCAAGATAAAGGATCCATTAATGTAAAACTTTTATATGATTTTGATCCCCAATTAAATAGAATTTATTTCTATATATACTCAAAGAATACCCCTTCCCATTCATAAATTTTCATGGTTAAGCAGTCCTTCACATCTAGTTTTGCATATAAAATTTGATAATATATCAATTAATTTTATCTGACATACTTAATTCTCACAAATTTATAGGAATGTATAAACCACTAAGTTGTGATAATAACCAATTCTATTTCATACAATATACTAGGGCATATAAACCCTATTACATTTTTATCAACTACTTAATCAAGTATTATAATAAAGTTTGTCTCATTGATTTAATAGCTCACTGTCTAAGTCTTAAAAAAAGTACTAGATGTATACACTCCCTTAAGCTTTTACATTTGCTATATAATCCTTCAATAAATACTTTATATTATAAAAACCACCTAAGTCCCCTAATGTTCCTCACTAATATGCTTTTTTGTATAAATTAATACAATAAGAATAATTGGGGTATAAGTTGATTTCATACTTAAAGTGATATTACACATTACTCCTCAAATCAATATCATATCTTTATCTCTTATATCAATTGGATCACTTGCGTCAACATAACTATTACAATAGATTATTCATGAGAAATATGTATCCAAAAACACCCTATCCTCACCACATGTTTGTTAGATTATCCTTATTTAGCCTTAATATTTATTATCTCCAATACAAATCTATAGTTAGGGTGTAATGACCCTTTCTAATAACATTGAAAAAGAGTTTATTCCTCTATAATTATTTTACTTAATGAACTAAAATATAAATTATAAGCCCATGTGAGATTTTCCACTAACATTCTGTAACGGATGGCTGAGACCTTATTTTAATTCTTATGCCTAACTGTATATAGAATACAAAGCTATATGAACATTATAGATTACTAAGTTAAATCATATATGTATTCTTGTGGAAATAAAGCTATATGGCTGAGACCTTCTTTCATTTTGACTATGAGCATTCTTATGATGTTAAATCCTTAAATAACTACACCCAAATAGTCATAACTGAAATATTAAATTACAATGATTCCAAAAGTACAAAAAGTGTTTATTTGAGTTTACATCAATTTATTCTCAATACATGGGATGGAAAACAATGATTGTATTTTATTTCAAATAGACTATCAATAGCTAAAAATGGTGTTATCTTTATGCACCCATAGTTGGAGTATAGTATGAAAAATGACTTACCACTCATCAGTGGATTGCATCTTACTTCCATGATACCACTGCGGACATGACATAACCATATGCTACATATAAATAGACCATTACATTATTCATTATAATGACTAAACCACTAAGTCATTGCAATTTTTCTTGGAATAATTGTATTTATAAAATGCATTTTATTGCAACCATATCTAATAACGGTTGCTATAATTTTCTATAAATTAGTATTTTACATAAATACCAATTTTATCAGTCGTTACTATGTTAAGTTGAAATAGTTACAAATAACATTATAAATATGTAACTTAATTCCAATTAATTTTTATCATGTCACTATTTGGTATGTATATTCACACCATTTTTACTAGTTACATATGGTTTGACAAACTATTAAATAGCTATAAACATATATGAACCTAAATTGATTTATATACTGAGTACTCAGTAACCTTAACAATATATGTAATGGTTACAATTAAATGTATAGATCATACTATCCTTATAGGAGTTATAAATATAAACACATTGGGTATATAAATTTGATTAAATGTGCATCAATAAATATTAATACATGAATCCTTATAGTATATCCTTAGTATACATACCAGATGTACATACTACATGTACATATATATTAAATGTTTTAATAGTATCTATATATGTAGTACGTACCATCTCAATATAACACACTTCACATATATATCCTGAGGATCTATATATATGCATTTAGTAAATAGTCATATTTGTATATACACATTTTATATATGTTATCTAAGAATCTAATAATGTATAATTACATAAATCCTCTCATGCCTTGTGATATAACCCAAACATATTATATAATGAAGTAAATAGTAAATCATACTTAGTTATATACATACATTTGGTGCATATATATAATTAACTATCTACATTATTAAATAATTAAATAATTAAATAGATGTATACATATATTTATATATAAACTCAGGTTCTTATATTTTCTAGTTATACAAATTTATTACAGATATATGATAGATAGATTACAACCATAATTTTACATTAATATGCACTAAAATTGAAATCATTGCCTACTGGCAATTCATGTTGAAATATCCTTCTTCCTCGGTCTATTTTTTTCTCTTCTATGCTCCTCTTTCCATATTTTGCTTCCTTCATTTCTTTTTTTGGTGTGGAGCATTTTGGTTTTTTTTTGTTTTTTTCAAAAGCTCCACTTATAAGAATATGGTGCTTTTCCTTTTTGTGATTTAATAGTTGTATTTACTACTTTCTCCTAACTTTCCATTATTATTATTATTATTATTATTGATTTATTTATTTTTCAGATATATAATTTTAATTTTATTTTATTTTTTATTTCCTCTTTTTATTTATTTATTTTAACACTAATATCAAAATTTCATAATTCTATTAAATATACTAGCATCTTAGATGCCATGAGGTTTAATAATATTTATATTAATTAATAAACCTAAATTTACGTAAGTCATTTTGTAAGAGCATTAATGATCACACACAAATCACACTAGAATAAATTCATAAAATCATTAAACTATGCTAGTAATTAATCTATTTAATACAAATGACATAAAAACATATTATTCTAACCACTCATTATGGATCTGATCATGTGTTGGCTAATTTAGTGTGTGCAGGGTACTAGTTGGTTTCTTTGCCCTCTTCTGACATCCTGATCCACATCACCCTCTTCGATGATGTTCTCCCTACATCACACTCTAAGGGATGATTATCTTGTGTCAACCTATCAACAAAACAAGTAGTTAGGTTGTAATAGTCCTGATATATATTCATCATAAATTATAGATAAATGACAAATTAACATGATCATAAAGTAAATATTTACTTATAACTAACTCAAAGCAGTGTGATTATGTAACCTAAGAAATATTATACTATGTCATAATAACATATGTCTCAAGATTAGTTAAAAATATCCAAATCCAAATTTGTCAATGATATATATATATATATATATATATATATATATATATATATATATATATATATATATATAATCTAAAAAATTACCTTGATGAGGAATCAGGATGTAACAATTTTTAATTACTGCTAATTCCATTCTTACTGAGATAGGTTGAGAATTATTTACTGGCGTATTCCCCCCATGATCTGAATAGAGGGTCTTGATTTTCTTACCAGTTTCATTTCCAACCATGGCCTTGAATTCTTTCAAGACTTAAAAATATTGATCCTTAGTGTTCAATAAATACACCCATATTTTTTGTGAGTAATCATCAACAAAAAGCTAAATGTATTTATACCCTCTAAGACTAGGAGCAAAATGTCCATAAAGGTTAGTGTGCACTAAGTCTAACTTACTAAGTGATCGATACTAAATCTTTCCAAATGGAGTTCTTCTTCAATTTCCTACTAAGAAATTGGTATATATATTATAATATTGCTTGATTTTGGGAAGACAACGAACCATATCCTATTTACTCAATTGTGCCAAATAACCATAACTCAAGTGACCATATATTTTGTGCTATAAATTGCCTAGTTTTGCATCTTTGACCACAAGTTCTTGATGATCATTTTGAATAAAATCAAGCTAAAACATTTTACAAATGTTGAAAGGCTTGGAAATCACTTTGATATGCCTATAATTGTCTTTGATGTGGAAAAACTTTTGATTATTTTGGTTATCAATTTTAACCATGACATGGTTCTCAAGTAGCTAATTAATAGACAATAGATTTTTTAGAAGTCCTAGAACATAAAGAAGATTTTAAATTTTGTAATTTCTATTTCTAAGTTAAAGTTTGATGTCACCACTACCTTGTACTATATATGAGGTATCATATCCAAGTGAAACATTTCCATTTTATTATGTTATTATCAAAGTAGAAAACCATTTTTTCTCCCTGTCAAGTGTCTAGTTAGCCCTGAATCAACATACCAAATTTCACGTAGATGATTGGTAGACTCATGTGTTTGAGTAGCTAAACCATATTCCTCATTTGAAGAATCATTGTCTTCAACAACATTGCCATGTTGTTTACGATTGAAATTTTTATGTATCCACCTATTTTGTTGTTACAGTTACTTCTTTTTCATTTTTGGTGATTTGTTGAAAGAGTGCTTATTGCTTGATGAGCCCTTTTGAAATGTTTTATAGCAAGAATGTTTTATGTCATGTCCATGTCATCTATAAATATTACATGCTTTAAAAAAATGTTAATTGTTCCCTTGTTGGTTTTTTTTTTAAATTCTACTTTGGAGATTACTTTGGACCATTCATGGGTTTCTTCCCCTTTTGATTCTATACAAGTGCATGCTCGTCATCTACTTCCTCTAAATTATACATATATTCCTCTCATTTCAACAAATTTACCAACACCACAAAGGTTGGTTTTTATCCTACGACATTCAAAATTGTCACAAAGATTATATATATAGGGGGCAATTCTCTAAGGACTATAGGGACCAGAGAATCATCTATCACCAATTCACCCAAATATTGAAGCAAAGCCCATAAAGTTACAATCCTTCTAAGGAATGTTTCTACTTATTAAACTAATTTGAGCTTGAGAGTGTGAAATTGGCTTTGAAGATGCAAGATTTAATTTTAATTCTTAGCTTTATAAACTAGTTTAAGCTTATCCCAAGCATATTTTATAGTTGTATCACTACGGATATGAGCTTGTACCTTATCTGAAACTCCAAATATGATTATTAACTTATCCTTCTTATTATCTTTATCATATTTATATTGTTGATAAACATATGTTACATGTTAGACCCATGTGCCTTCTACCACTAACCAAATATCTTTAAACACAAGATGTTTCTACTTTTATTTTCCATGCTTTGTAATTATCACTGTGAAACAATTGTGTGTCAAGGAGGACAAATCTAGGTCCTGAACTAGACATTGTGAAATTCTTGAATGACAAAGAAACTCAAGTGTATTTAAGTGCAAAAATAAAATGTGCATTTATAAAATGTAAATAAAATGCAAAAATGCATACACAAAGATGAAAAATTTCACACAAGAACAAAATGGACATCAGACTCTGTCAAAAATGCATCCAAAAGCACAATGTAAAATTGGATGTCAATTTCAACTAAAAATACATCCAAGGATTAAATGAAGTTATAATTCTCCCATTGCAAGAGCATTTGATATTTTTAGGAGAAAATAATCCCCCTTGTTTTAATCTTTGAAATTTTGGAAAAATTATTTGTTGGCAATTTTATAAGCGAAAAGGAACCTCTTAGGCAAAAAATGGATTTTTTCCTTTAAAAATGTGGAATAAAATTCACCAAGTAATTTACAAAAATGAAAATTTTCAAAAATAGGCTCCTCCAAGTAAATTATCTCATTTATGAAATTCCCTCTTAGCAATATTGGTTAAACATATAGGTTTGAGATTAGATGATTATATTTAAATATAATGATATAATAAATATCATTATTTAATAGATATCATTATATAATAAATATTATTATTTAAATATAATTATGTAAAAAATGATTTAACCCAAATTTGAGAGAAATAATAGTGAACCTATAGGAAGAAATGAAATGCTATGATCCATCTTACATTGGCAGTCATGGATCAACTTGAGTAGCATGTTTTGATTTATTGGGAGGTAGAGAGGACTGTTAACCTACTTGTATGGCACAAATCTAGTTTTTGACTGAACAAGTCAACATTGATGAGGGAGTAGAATTAGATACTGTAGGGTCACCATTTGAATGGAAGCTCAGATTTGATATGACATCATGGATTATTATAGTGTCATCAAGTAGCTATGGGATGCTAGATGGATAGTGTGGAAGGAGTTGGGTGCTCGATGAGATGTCTTGTAGATTCATCAAGCTAAAGTTTGGTGATGTAGAAGAAATTGATGAATTTTTAGATCTATAGACCAAATGAATGATGTCAAGCTAATATGGATGCCATGGAACGTTGTGTGGGTTGATGCAAACAATAATTACTAGTGATTCCTTGGGTGATGTAACGAGAGAGAATCATATGGTAGCAGAGATTGGGTTTGAGATCTTAGTCAAATCTTTTATAGGTTTTCCATATTAATGCTAAATGAAAGCTATTTGGTTGGATGGATGAGATCTCTTTTAAAAAATATGAATTAAATTTCTTCTAATCTGGAAATTTTAGTAAGAGGTCAAGTCAATATAAAAAAATGATATTAAAACAAAATTTTATCAAAATTAGTTAATGTTTTAAATAGTTTACAAATCTGTGATGGTTGTATGAAGAGATTTTAATAATATTTAACAAAATAATTTAGATTAAATTAAATCTAAATATCTGTTATATTTGTTTGAAAATAATAATGAGTAAATATGTCTAGATCTAAAAAGAACTATTTAATTCAAACCCTCTCCAAAAAAATGTCAAAATATAGTTGAATATTTTTAGCCTAGATTTTAATACAAATATGGGTAAAATTTTACAAAATAAAAAAAAATGCCTATTTTGACATCTATTCTTCTTCCATAGAATTAGTCAAAATTTTGACAATGTTTCAGCTTGGGATGGCTAAAAATGGAGTAGCGTGATGCATCTAAGGATCACACGTACTTGGATCTCAATGTCTAATGAAACTTTAATTCTTTGAAAAGACTCCTCATAATTTATTACAATGATAGAAAATGAAATATAAAATGGAATTGAATTAAGAAAAGCACTACAAGAGGTGTTTATTTATACAACACTAAGTGAGATTAGATCTCTTAATTTTTAGGAGATTATGACTCACAACATAACCAACCAAATATAAGAAATACCATGTCTAACTAACCCATGTCAATAAAAGGTGTAATACCTTGAGACATTTATTATAATAATCTAGGATTAATTAATTATTCTAAAAATGTGGTGGTAGATGCATTATCTCACTATGATGAATTGTCAAAATTCCAAGACATGTCTATTAGTCAACCTACTTGGATAAACAACCTTATAAATTACTACTTAAGACACCCATCCTCAAATAATTTAATGCAAAAATTGAATATGGGTTCAAATGGATTGTTTGTTTAGTTTGTAATCTAAATAATGTTTCCAAAGGATTCATTTACTTGAGGGTTGACTATCCTTTTACTTAGAAGGCACTAGAGAAAAACCATGCATCTCCACCTATAGCAGGATTACATAAACATATAGAAACATCAAAGGTAATTTTTTTGGAAGGGAAAGAATGTTATTATTATTATTATTTTCCTAGTTGAGTATGACATCTACCAAAAAAATAAGTGGGTGGGTTTTCCTTCACTATAAATTATGCAACCAAATTTGGTCCCACAACAAAAGTTGTAAATTATGTTAATGGAATTTATGATGGGTCTTCACATATCTGAGGGTATGCCACAATTTTGTGGTGATATATATAGTCATAAAGTATGACCATTTCATCTCAAAAATAAAGGTAGGGTGAAATGGTCCAAAGGCTGTAAAATTGTATTTTCAACATGTCTTTAAGCTACATAGGGTCCCTAAATAGATCATTTGTGATGAATATCATTTATTTCAAATCCATTTATGGAAGAAGATATTAGTTTTTATATTTATTATGAGCACTTCTTACCATCTCCAAATGAATAGGAATATAGAGGTGGTGAATAAGTCCTTCAAAATGCATCTAAGAATGTATGTAGGGATAAGTAGATCAAGTGGGTATATTAGCTACATTTATATAAGTATTGGTATAAAGACACTTACCACATAACTATAAAAATGTTTCCTTTCAAGGCATTGTGTCGTTATGAGATGCTATCACCATTAGATTATGTAGTTTAGAATGGAAAGGTCCCAATAAGAGAATAAGTTGTGGAAGAAATTTAAAGTATTATGCAACTATTGTGAGAGAACTTGATAGTGAGAACTGTTATGATAAAGCAAAAATATGACCAACATAGGACAAAGTGGAGTTTTTATATCATGGAAAAGGTTTATTTATGGTTGAAACTATATAAAAAGAAGACATTGAAATATGCATGCAAGTAGAAGTTACAAAAAAAGTATTATGGGCCATATAAGTTGCATACAAATGTGGGAAAATTTTGGCATGTATTGAATATATGGAACATGGGAAGGTTACACAATGTGTTTCATGTGTCATGTCAGAAGAAGAAATTAGGAGTACATGTGGTGATAGAATTTTAAAATATTTATAACATGGGAATTTGCATCTTACAAAATGAAATTTTGTGATAAGACCAAAAACTAGCAAAGCAAACTTCCAATCGGCACAATTTCATAGAATTTTGTGAAACATAAATATTTATTAATTCCTATTAAATTAAATAAAATAATCAAATAGCAATCTTTACATAAATCTCAACCCAAAATTTTAGTTGATATGCAAAATTAAAAAACATAAATAAATCAAAAGTATACCTATAGTAAATTAACCCTGTTATTTTTAGTAGTTGTTGTTTTCAGTAATATTTTCATGTAAGTTTGACAACAGTGCTAATTTTAGAAAATTTTGCATGCGAGTTCAGATGAGCCTAAAAATCTCCACTTATACTCTACACACTAAATTAAAACTAATGGATAATTTTTTTTCTCAATTCCATGTTAATTTATAGAATTATATTATTTCTTAAATGATAAAATTCATGAAAATATATATTCAAATGCATTGTTGGATCCTTAGATGGTCACGTATGTCCTTTGAATTTTTTTAAAATATCTTCATTTTGAAATAAAAGAGATCTCAAATAGGTTCTCAGATTTAAAGTTATGGCATCTATAAGAAAGTTATCTCAATCATTTTGGGAGTGAAAAACAAGGAATGTTCAATATAGAAATAGGGTTAAATAATAAAAATATAAATATAAAATCATGAGATTGTCCAAAGTGGTGAATATGAAGACAAACATGTTGGAAAACATGTCAAAAATTAAATGGTATTCTTGGCAATAAAATAAATAAAATCCTTATTCTCATTCTTCTAATATGTAAAGTCATGGTATGTGGTGCATTGGTCAAAGCTTTCATGTAGTAGGTAGAGATCTTGGATTCCATTCTCCTAATGATTTTTGTTACACTTTTACAGTTTGACTAGATTTGAGATCAAAGCATTTTAATGGGGATATCATTTCATGTACCTAAACAAGACATACATTTGTGTGTGTGTGTGTGTGTGTGTGTGTGTGTGTGTGTGTGTGTGTGTGTGTGTGTGTGTGTGTGTGTGTGTGTGTGTGTGTGTGTGTGTGTGTGTGTGTGTGTGTGTGTGAGTGTGTGTGTGTGAGTGTGCGCGCGCGCGCGTGCTTAGTTAGTATTTATATTACATTAAATGTTGTGTCCCTAGAGTTAGTGAAGGGCAAGGCCGTGAGTTAGCCTTAGATTAATTAGTGTTTTTAGTAGATGAATATATAAGGCAGAAAAAAATCTAAAAGATGTATCCATTTTTACAATTCAGTGAAAGAGATAGACACCTTTATGTTAGAGCTCTTTTGTTGAAGTCAAAATTGTAGGTGCAATCCACCATTAAGGAAGTAGGTGATGTTGTATATTTTTTAATAAAAATTTAAATTTATATATTTTTTTCAATTTTCAATTTTTATTTCAAATGTAGAAAATTCCCACTCCAAGGTGTCATGTTATATATATATATATATATATATATATATATATATATATATATATATATATATATATATATATATATATATATATATATATATATATATATATATATAATGTTATAATTTATATGTAAACATTGAGAAATTAAATATTAGAATTCAATATGTGTGTGTGTGCACACTCACACACACACACACACATCTCAAATTGTAATATTTATTTTTGAATATGTATGTATGTATCTATACACACACACACACACATGAGATAATGATGTATAAATAAATATCTTAGATGAGAAAGTTATTTAATAGGTAAGAAAATATATAATTTCTCATATATAATATGATAACATTGGAGGTAGAAAAATTCATGTATTAACCCTTACAAAATATAAATTTAAAACATACATGTACTAGGTAGATCCTAGTGCTCCTCACAATCATCATCTATCATGATTTATATTCCTCTTGAGCCAATCCTCACACAATTTCTTCAATTAGCTATGATTATGGATAGAAGTCTTATCCTTTGCTTCTATTTATCCTTATTTTCCATGTATATCTCCTAAAAAAATGTTTTAAAAATCATTAGTTACTTATAATTATGCTAAATAAATGAAATAATTTTACAGCCTTACCAACATATGCCCTCATAATTCTAACATTCCTTCATAAAATTTTCAATTATATCTTGATATTATAGTGGTATATGTCAAACACTATTTGAATTTCACTAATCAACCTTTTTTATTCTCAATAATTGTGTGATTTAATTGAAGATGGATTTTTTCTTGAAATTTAGATCTAAAACCTATTTTTTTAAAATAAATAAATTAAAATAATTTAAAATATATCTATGATAATATAATGAAATAAATAATTTAAATCAATATAAATTTAAAAAAAAAAAAATTAAAAGTTAAAAATATATATTAAATAATATAATTACTTTATTTGAGCATCTTTTAAAATCGGCATATCATCGTTTATATACATATTGTCTTCTTGAGTGCCCACTACACAATGTTTATACTTATCTAGTGTGAATGAGATGGTCCATTGTGGTAAAAATTTATTGAAACATTATACACATCCCCATTCAAATATATAGGGATAATAAGGGCCCTA
>JARHVA010001205.1:1852500-1855000 GCA_037957365.1 Torreya grandis
ACATCCAAAAATCTATAGTTTGATTGGTCACATGACCACCTTTCCATAAAAGACTGACTAATCAAAAATTTATTTGAAAAAAATGTAACTACACCCTTATATTGCCAATTTGACCCAAAACAATAATTACATGGGATTTGAACCATATACCTATCCAACTCCCAAGGGCTTCAAAAAATTATCTCTAACTGAGTTACGATCAATAACCTTGAGGTTAGAAAATCAAGATACTCAATTTATGAGTTTTTAAAAGTAAAAAATAAAAAAGATACTTCCCCATGGAGCCCATAAACCAAAAAAAACAAGATAAATAAATGAAACCCTATTACACCTTTTTTTATTAGTTGTGCCATGTTTTGATGGGACTTTAATGCCACACAAATCTCTCAGTGTATTACCAAATTAATTTAACAAAAAAATCATCCATACAGATGCACCATATAGGTTTGGCATAGTTTATAAATGCTTTGAAAATAAAACTCACAAATTTATTCAATAAAAAACCTTACTTATTTGTTATTATATTACACAGTCTGATGGAGGATGCCATAATTAATGAATCATGATTAATATAATCTTTCCATTGCTCATGCCAATATTAAAAGTCACCATCAATATTAAAAATTAGTCACCATTATCAATACTTATCTAAAAAAAATATGTGGTCTCCTCTTCAATTTATTATTTCAATCTTTGTCTTATGCACTTTTTATTCAGATTAATATCTATGAATAATGATTTTTTAATGACGTTTTCTCCTTAAGTCATCACCTTAAAAGAGTTGTGAATGATCACAAAATATAAATGTCTTAATATTGATGAACATTTATTAAATCCTCTATGTACAACCAATGCTCTAATAACACTATTGGCACCAAGAACTAGAGGAATAAATATAAATTTACATTGTTGAGAGAGTATTTCACACAAAATATTATATTGCATTAGTTTGAGATAATATTTACAAAGAAAGTAAAATTTTATAAAGATTTTATGGGTGGTTACAGGAGGTAACCAATTCCCATGAACCAAATAACAATAATAAAATAAATAAATGTTTAACTATATAAAATTTAGATCATACAATTACCCAACACTAATGGCCTCTATAACTTCCACATTTGACATCCAAAATATCAATCTTAGCTGATGACTAGAAATGTTGTTCCAAAATGGCATTTCATGCTTCTTTACTTAGAGAGAGAATGGACACAATGATAGCCAAGTTAATAGTTCTATGGAATTCATTGTTTCTTCAACAGCACATATAAAAGGTAAGTGAGAGTAACTGAACTAATGCCACCAACTATCATAGGTATAAATCTTGGAGAATATATTTTGCTTATCAATTGAGGTTGTTGATTACCCAAGGTAGTGAATGCCCATCAATGAAGGAGTGTCCAAGTAAACCACACCATATCATGAAAGTGAAATGTAATGATTAACCTATAGATTTGAATGTTTTTAAATTATTTTAAATCATTATGAAATTATATATCCATCAAATTTAAAATTTGCCACCTTCCATAGAGGTTTTCTGCCACAACCTCTTCCAATTGGTCCACACCCTAGTTGGATAAATAATTACCTAAATTATTAGCCTCCCTAAAGCAAAATGGACCAAGACACCATTTCATATAAGAGCATCCATGTGATTTTGAGGATGTTATTGAGCCATCAATATTTTGCTTGGTAGTTTTGGATAGCATCCACAATCATTTTGGAACCACCTTCAATCACCAGGTTCTTAATCTCACATTGATGAGAAAATTAGATGCCCAAGATAATCGATTGGTATTCAACCTCATTATTTGTCCCATCATGAAGAATAGTGGTTGTGGCATAGATTAGAGATTTAATGTAGTCACAAATATTACATCCAGTGCCTCAAGTTATGGGCTTCCCATGTGTTGCACCATAAAATTTTAATTTGAGGAAACCTACAGGAGGA
Source organism: Torreya grandis (assembly GCA_037957365.1). NCBI lineage: Eukaryota > Viridiplantae > Streptophyta > Pinopsida > Cupressales > Taxaceae > Torreya > Torreya grandis. Next base: position 1,854,452 of record JARHVA010001205.1, read on the forward strand.
GGAGTCTGTGAAGATCTAAGACGACGCTAGAGTTTAACTCTATATACTCTTGACCCATTAATGAGGGGAATTCTTATTTGCATCAAATTATGTCAATTCTTCGTGTCCCTAGAGGAAATATTAGTAAGATTTATGATTGAGTGTGAAGAAACAACCTCAAAGATAGTAATTTTTAAATTTTATGAGAAAGTCTAAAATCTCACTCAACTTATCATTGATAATGAAACTATTTCATTTCTTCCAAAGCTAACAAATGAGGATGTCTTGCCTGGATAATCATAAGGCCCTCAAAACATCTCCCTCATGTCCAATATTTTAGGTTGCGAAAGCATGGAGTAATTATGGAGGGTGATCCCATTACCATAATAATTTATTACATAACCAATCCCATCATGCATATGTAAATGGAAAAAAGAACAAAATGTGATAAATGGATTGTTCCTCTTTGAAACACATGCTACATCTAGAGGGACCATGCCAACCCATTTTACGTAGATGGTCCTATGTCATAATATTGGATTGGGTCATTATCCAAGTTAAATATATAGC
>JARHVA010001205.1:1860000-1865000 GCA_037957365.1 Torreya grandis
CTATAAAAGAATATAAAATGTGAACATAATATAATTTTTTGGTCAATTCCATATAGGCATACAATGCCAGAAGGTCATACACTTCGATACATACGTATAACAAAGTACCATGTAAAAAATATCATAATCATAATAAAGCCCCCCTCTCCTTGCCTTGCTTGTTGAATTATCTCCCTTAGTTTCCTTGGTAAGAGACGGAGATCCCTCAAATGCCTTATATTCCTTTAATATTCCAATACAAGTCATTTTATGCTCATATATCCCATGTAGCTAAAGGTCTATCATATAAAATTATTGTTAGCAAGTTTACATACTTTACATGCAACCAAGATCAGAAGTTGATTTTCAAATGATATAAAAACTATTCAAATATACACTTATCATAATATTTTTGTCACACTCAATTTGAATTTGAAGCTCAAGGGGGTTAATGGCATGTTGAGTCTCATACACATGAGTGTGAAATCAAGAAACACCAAGAGTTAGTGCCTTGCTCATGATAATGGAAGGGGTTGAACCCTGCACACATATATATTAATGTTTAAATGAAATAACTAAATTATTCAAATATATATGTTTGAATAATTTAGTTATTTTGTTTAAACTTTTATATATATGTGTGCAGGGTTCAACCCCTTCCATATATACATATATATAAATTTTTAAATGAAATAACTAAATTATATGTGTGTGTGTGTGTGTGTGTGTGTGTGTGTGTTTGAAATGCAATTATTTTATACTAGGTTGCCCCTCATAATCATTTCAACATGACTATTAGATGTGATTGGACACTCCTACGTATATGATACATTCACATAATTTATATTTTCATAAGTACATATGAAAATTATTTAAAAGACAATATTTAAAATAAAACATTATAATTTATCATACCTCTATGAGTTTTTGTGCAAATGAAATTGCAATAATAATGCACATGTCCACTCCTACCCATATAAATGGAGGACTCTCCATTGCGGTCATCAAATAAACAAACAAAATATGATTGGTAGTTGAGCATACACATAAATAAATATGTGTACATGAACCATAATATTAGTGAAAATTTACCATCATATATTAATACATTGGATGGGAAACAATAATCTATTAGCTACTGGACATTCCACAATCTGGGTTTGAAAAGGATGGTACCGTCTCCTCCTGTAACACACACACACACACACACAATTTAATTTTCTATGTAAAATTATTATTACCTTTTATATGTATATGTATATGCATGTGTGTGTGTGTGTGTGTGTGTGTGTGTGTGTGTGTGTGTGTGTGTGTGTGTGTGTGTGTGTGTGTGTGTGTGTGTGTGTATTAAAATTATTATTACCTTTTATATGTATATGTATATGCATGTGTGTGTGTGTATGCGCGCGCATGTGTGTGTGTGTGCGCGCATGTGCGTGTGTGTGTATGTGCGCGTGTGCGTGCGTGTGTGTGTGTGTATATATATATATATATATATATATATATATATATATATAATTCTAATTTTTGTAATATTTCAAATACATAAGATACTTGTAAAAGTGAAGTCGCGGTATCAAAAACAAATGTACATGTAAAAAATTGTTAATTAGAACCATACAATTTAACCCCATGGAAGCACCACCATAATTAGGTTACATCACATCTTCATCATTTGAAGTGTCAATTCATACAACATCACATGATTTGCAATGTGTGTTCCAACATCAATGCTATCTAGACCATCCCCATGTCCATGCTCTCCACCATCAGTGTGGGGAATATTACTTATATGTATAATGATGGTGTCAATAAGTGCCTTAAGTGCATGCAAAGTTTCAATATCTAAAACTTCTTTCACTACAGATGGGATTGTCTCCATGGATTTGGAATAAGAATCTTGTAGGGTTACTAGGCACACAAATTGCCCCTGGGCTATCATGTGCAGAGCATCTTCATCATCCTTTAAAATATGAGTAGTCAATATAATTAACAATTTCATTGAAGATAAAATCGCAATAGAGTTTCTTCAAAAAAAAATACTAATGAACATCATAGTTGTTAAAATATAGGTAAAATTCAATAGCATCCACCATCGGTCCAAAATGTTGTCTTATCAAATCATTTTGGCACTAGTGGATTGGTAAACCGTTTGTAACATTGTAAACTCAGTGCATCGGTTGTTGGATAAATTAATTATGTTCATTTTTTTTGATTTTGTTATTTATTGGACTCTCCCTATTTCCTCGTTGGTCGATTTTTCTCCCCCGCCAAAAACTTGCACATTGTATATTGAATAATCAGAGAGTAACATTCCAGGTTTCGAAACAATTACTAATCTGCAGTGGGAATTTCAGATCAACAATTTACGAAAAGTGATGGATTGAAGAAGAATTTTTTCTCATTTTGATGTTCAGCGTCCATATGCAGGAACGATCTTTAAATACAGTGTTTCTGAGCATAACAATGAACGGTTCATACAATGTTTCATCTGCGGTGTACAAAGTATACAGAAGAAGGGAAGTAAGGCAATATAAGCGTTCATTTAGCGTTAACTGCTTCAGTATTGAGTCCATTTTGGCCCTCTTATGTCTGGCTGCGACATTATTAATTCTTCCTTTAATACTGCCGCCACTGCCTCCTCCTCCTCTAATATTATTGCTGGTTCCAGTTTGTATAATGGTTGTTCTGGTGATTTTGGCTTTGATGTCCCATGATTTTGGCTTTGATGTCTGAGAAGCGTTGTTTTATTTTAAGAAACTGTAAAAAATGGCGGTGATCTGTTACAGAGTTCCTTGAGACCGCTTCAGATCCCAAAAAATATGTTATGTAATCAATTCCTTCTTACCTCACGAAATGCTTCTTTAAACATGTAATAAGGATTCCTAACTTTAATTTTAATTTTTTGGAAAGTGCATTTGTGCTACTGGGTATAGAAAATGAATATTAAATGTTTTATTTCAACTTTGAGTTGGTGGATTTATAATTTTGGATTTAGATGTTGTGCATTGGATTGTGATTTGAATATTTAATTTAGTTCGATGATGTGATAATACAAATGAAGTACGTAATTATAATAGCAGCATGTGGGCGTCTAGGCAAAATGGATAAAAGTTTTCAAGGTTGTTGGATTTTCAAACATGCAAAGAAACGTGGTCCCACCCGAAATTCCTCTAAACGGCTGATTGAACATTCTATGAAAGGAACTGTGGTGGTCGAGAATGGGCGGGTCAAAGCATTTTTAAAGACCTCCGTGTCAAATATCGCTTTTAAAGTAAGAAAATAAATACGTACAAAGGGAAGCAGGTGATGAATTGAATTCTTGTTTTCTTTTTCAATTTATTTAAACGCTCCTTAAATTTTTCTTGTTAGGATTTATTTAAACGTCCTTTCAAAGAATGAGTAGATTTGTTAGGTCATTGTCTGCATAAATATATGACTACTTTGAATTAGGTGTTTTAAAATATTTTAAAGAATGGTTAATGCTCCATTTAATCAAATGTGTGAAGATAGCATTTTTATGTTTTTATGAAATTGTTGTTCCAGTGAATGGGGATTTTTTGAGTTATTTTATTATAATTTAAATTTGTTTGTGTTGATTTAAAATTGTTTTACCTCCTATCAACGTCAATATATGTAAATATTTTTTAGGTGAAATATTAATTTATTTATAGTTTTTGAATTTATCCCGAATTATGTTTGTCAAAAAGTGTATTCTATTAACATGCTCTTACAAGACAATATTAATAGTGTATAGATGGTCATGCTCAAAAACATATAAATTGTGAATTGTTATTAGTATATTGTCAATTTATACAAAAATTATACATATTTAAATTTAGGATCTTTTGAAATGAGTTAAATCTTAAATATTAAAATGGATAATGTTTTTGAGTTGAAAACTGCATAGATATAATTAGTTTAACTTTTATTATTTTTTCAACCCCTCAAAATTGAATGCTAATAAAAATAAATAATGTAACAATGATATTGTTGTAGAAAGTATTTCATATTGGAGAATTCTTCATTGTGAAAGAGTCAAAAGTTCATATATACAATATAAAATAAAGGTTAATCAACTTTAATTATTTATCGATAAAAAATAAAAAATATAGAGAAGTGATTTCCTATACTTATGAAGTCAAATATCATATTCTTATCCCAAAAAAACTTTTATTCTATCTCTTAAGTCTTTCATAAATTTATCTTCTATAATATCTCTCATATCATCTCTTAATAATCCTACAAACTTCTATATTATAACATTTCCCTCCTTAATGACAACATGGAAAGAGAAACAATATATATTAAACATCTCTATATTTCCCTCCCAAAATTTTAATTTTTTGATGCCGTATTCAATGTAAAATACCTCTTGTTATAAAAATAATTTATTCTATTAAAGATTTTTTCTTTTATGAAACCAAATATTTACCTATCAACATAAAATTTATTCAAAACTTATGACAATAAAAGGAAACAATACAACTTTAATCAAAAAATTATAAAAACTAACCAAATAAAAAATAAACTACAATATAAAATAGATTAAGACTTAAAACAAACTCATAAACTTATTCTTTTTTCTTTTAAAAAAAAAATATAAAATAAAATAAAATTTGAAAACAAACATAAAAACATAAACCGAGATTTAAAAAATTAAAACATACACATATAAAATATTGACCAAAAAAATACAAAACCACGCAAAATATAAAAAATCTAAATATAAACCTAAAAACATAACATATAATTTTTTAAAAAGTGATTACTACTAACCTAATTACCACTTAAAATTGATCAAACTACTCGGAGAAAACTTTGAGAAAAAAAAAAAAAAAAGCAATAAAAAAAATTAAAAAACCAAATGCATAGCTCACGACATTTGAGAGCTTTGATTGAACCGTTGGTTTCGAAGGTAGAGCATGGAGCCGTAATGACACTGTTAAACAATGAAGTCGCCCAGAGATATGGTGAGACTGGAGGAAATGCCACTACCCAGAATGCAATGGTGGATATCT
>JARHVA010001205.1:1870000-1882500 GCA_037957365.1 Torreya grandis
CCATCCCCTAATCATGAAACCTTGGAGCCCCTTTTTTAACCCCCTCACATACCCTCTAACTGAAATACCCATTTGGATTTGCCTACTCTATCTTATTTTTCATTTATGGTTCACTCCTATCCTTAAATCCATAAGAACTCCATGGGGAATTTCATATAAATGCACCCAAACACCATTTCCTTTCTTCACACCACCTTTTCCATAGTACTAGTTAATATTGACACCTTAAAGGATATCGCTGAAAAAATTGTTCTATAAGTAGGTGATTATTCATGGTCACAACCACTTGATTATGAAGGCCTACTATTTTGTGACCACAATTTCTTCAACACAAGTCATTTAGCCAAAGAATACATCAACCATAGGAAAAATAAGGAAACATCCTGGGGGAAAATTTTCATATCCACCCAACTCACTGTGAATGATCTCAACTCTGAGTACAAAGATTCAGATTTAGCTTCAGATGAGCCTGAAGCACCTGCTCAAAATGAAGAACCTACAAGTTCTCACCACTCATAATATGCTTCTGAGGAGGACCCTTTTACTCTTGATGAGATGGCATTGGAATCAGTGCTAGAAACCCCTATTTAGACATTTACCAGGAAAGATAATTATCATATAGAAATACGAATGATAAAATCTAAGAATGTTGGTTTAGTGGAAGACAAACCCAAGCCCTCTAAATCAACTAAAATTTCCATTCCTAAAAACATAGAACCTATGAAAGATTAGATGAAGTGGACAAAAGTACATAGGGAAAGAAAAATAATAGAAGACTTAAAGTTCATTCTTCCAATAGGTCCCTCCATTCAGTGGGGCCATATAAAATGTTTATGGAAGGAAAGCTATGAATTCCATTTATTGAAATAAAATATTTCATATAAAATGGTGGAATGGTGTGTATTATGTTTTTATTGTTTATTTTAGTTGTTAGTTGATGGTTTGGTCCAACATAGTCCTCTTGGGAGGGTAATTATTTTGTGAAAGTCGTGTGGTTTTCTCATGTAAATAGAGGACTTGCAGAAGTTGCTTTGATTTCCATTTTTTGGATATTGGTAAGTGTGTTTCTATTGGTAGGCTTAGTTTAGCTACATGGTCATTTTTTGGTTCCTCATGAGTCACCTATTGAGACACCTCATTCAATCCTTATTTTTTTAATGTTTTTTATTAGGTTTCAGGGCTTCCCAAAACTTACATTTCACCATGTCAAAAAAATCACCAAAATACACTAATTAAGTCTTAATTTTTGGTCCTTACCTTTAATACTTTATACCCCCACATAATACATAATTTTTTTTAAACCTCTAATCAAACAATATAAAAATATAATATAGTTTTACACATTATGTAGTTTTATATTTACAATTACTTACATCTTGATCTCTATTCTTCATGACCCAATCTCCACAGAAATTCTTTAATTAAATATGATGATTTTAAGAGGTGGGAACCTTTACATATAGGTTAGATCCTTTGACATGATACAAGAACTGTGGTAGAAATTAATAGTATAAATTGGGATGTAACATATAACTAATGGAAGCATTGGTGTATCATGGCCTTAACAGTCAATTTATAATTAATGGAGAAAAAATATTGTATACATTAGAATCTACATGGTTTATACCATGGAAACATAGGTCACAAGTGTCATGGAATGAATTTAGTACATGTTATTGCAGAGGATAGAAAGAATAAATAGAAAAGTGGCCCTCATGTGGTCTAGCATCTCCTTGCATTTAATGTTTCCCTAACACCAAATGACACAGAGTAATTTTAAATAAAATCAAATGAAGTAAGAAAAATTAGAAGCACAAAGGATCAATTGTAGAAACAAATAATTGGAAAGAATTTTATGTGATAAGAGCTAGCTTACAATTTTTATTTTGAGACGTCCATAATATTATCCAAAATATTAAACTTGTAGTCCCTTTTATGCATCACTTGTGTACCAGTGAAATGGTGAAAAATTGTTGTTGATGTTTTAATATTTTGAACTACATGGTGTCTTGACATAACTCTATTTTTTCAACTATTTTTAAACCACATAAGATAATGTCATTAAAGGCTGAAATCCATTAATATTTGGAGAAGCATGTAGTCATAATTTTATAATTACAGCTTGAAATATAAATCTATAACTTCTATTTCACTTTCTAAGCATGTCTTCAATAATTTTCCACTAGCTACAAAATAATGGACTACAATCCTATTATGTGCAGGATCATTTATACTACCTAAGTGCCTCATCATAGATATATCATACTCAATTTAATCAAGAAAATAAGAACAAAGTTTATCTGGCTAAACAAGTATTTTACATGTCAAATTTGGTCAGTTGCATAATTTATTGTACCAAAAAAAACTCCATTGATGAAAGAACTTTTCTCTGATAATTTTTTCATTACATATAATAGAATCTTAATGATTTACATTTATAGGAAACCCAATACAATGGTGTGTGGTAACAAAATCAAAAAACAAGAGACATACAAAGGTCCCTATCTCCAGTAGCAAGATATCCAAAACCTCCTTTATTTCTTCTTGCGCTACAAGATGCAAATAATTCACCATATTCTAGTATAACAAAGCCACTGCATAGAACAAAATTACAACATGGTAAAAATACATAAAGATATCCCTATACATATCTTGCTAATGAACATTGATGTCCACATAATGATATTCCTTTTATTGAATTGGCTAAAGATATCGTACAGGAATAGGGTGCCTAACAAGGGAACCCTAGAAATTAAGATTAATATTGAGAGGAGATGAAGTCGATACCATGTGGGCATCATGAATTGGATTCAACTATTTATACTAAGTAGTAAGAGGAGGAGGGGAAGGCCTAGGCTATGGGACACTCTATTTTGTATATAGTGGAGGATCTTGACCAAATAAGAGGCTCAAATTCCTAATCAAATCTACAAAATTAGAGCTATGAAATACCCATTATTAAAAATAATGGATTGAAACCATACCTAATGCATTGACATGTGGGTGTACCCTCTTAATGATCATGTCCATTTTGGGTGTCACATAAATGTGGGGAGCCTGCTTGGAGTATGACTCTAGAAGCTAGATGATGACAATGGTGTTGTGCACGACCTATTGATAATACATCAGCACTATCCCATCTATCTGTAGAAAATTCACTATTATCTCATCATTTGTACTTAACATTACAATCATAAAAATGAGATGCCTCAATTAGTTTTATTGTCTTAAAATGATATCCATTCTAACATAGATAGAAATGTAAAGCAATCTATTCTTACCTCTTTTTCTTTGCCACATGGAACAATGAATGCTTCCTCACATTCCTACATTTGGACTGAATTCATATAAAGCAATTTGTTTTTAAAAAAACATTGAGGAGAAATTACTATAAAGATAAAATAAGAAAATTAAATCCCCAAAAAAGAAAGAATTCGTAACTATGAGATAGTACCTTGTGATTATAATCTTCAATAGAGATTTTCATTGAATTGAATTTAGATGTAGGTGAATAGTGAGTTGTCTTTATTTTATCTTATTCTTTGTAGCTGTCACTATACTTTACAACTGTTATTATATTCTAAAGACATGTGACCCATATTTTAAACCCTTTCATTGATGCAAAAATAGACTATTTTCACTATTTAGTTATAATGAAGAAAATATTCCTTAATGTACATGCAATATCAAACTTTATTTAATATTTTTTGAACCTATCAATGAAATGCATAATGTAAAGATAGAGCTCTGATTGGGTGGTAGTTTTACAATTATTCCCTTATTAATGATAACTAGAAAGAATCATAAAATATTAGATGCCTCAAGTGAACATTTGAAAATAGTTACAAAGGTCGCTATCACCACTGGTAGGATATCCAAAACCTCCTTTGTTTCTCTTTACACTGTAGGATATAAACAATTCTCCATATTCTATTGTAGCAGAGCCATAACAAAGAACACCATTATGGCATGGGAAAAATTCCACAAAGAAGGACCTATAAATATCCTACTAAGGAACATTGATGTACACATAATGAGATTGATTTTATTGAATTTCTGAGAGCTATCATGCATGAACAAGGGGCCTAATAAGGAAACCCATGAAATTAAGATTAAGACCAAGAGGAGATGAAGTGGATGTAGTATGGGCACTGTGAATTGGATTCACCTATACAGACTAAGAAGTAAGAGGAGGAGGAGAAGGCCTAGGCTATGAGACATTATGATATGTATATAGGGGAGTATCCTTACCAAATAATATTGTAAATAATGGATTGAGACCATTCATGATGCATTAACATGTGGGTGTCCCCTCTTTATGATCATGTCCCTTATGGGTGTCACATAAATGTAGGGAGACTACCTGGGGTATGGCTTTAGAATAAAGATGATGATAATGATGTTGTACATGACATCTTGGTAATGCATGGGCACTGCCCCTCTACCTATGATAAATTTGCTATTATCCCATTGTTGTGTGTAAACATTGTAATCACAGAAACTAGATGCCTCAATTAATTTTATCATCTTAAAATTATATCCATTCTAACATAGATATAAATTTGAAGTAATCTATTCTTACTTATTTTTATTTTCCACATGAAACGATGAATGCTTCATTACAATCTTTCATTTGGACTGAATTCATAAAATGCAAGTTGTTAAAAAAAAAACATCAAGGAGAAATGATTGAAAAGATAAAATAAGAAAAGTAAAACACCAAAAAAGAAATAATTCCTAGCTGTGAGACAATAACTTTTGATTGGACTCTTCAAAAAATCTTTCTATTGAATTGAATTGAGATGTAGGTGAACAGTGAGGTGTCTTTATTTTAGCTTATTCCTATCAACTATCACTATACTTTGCAACTATTATCACACCCTGAAGACATGTGATGCATCTTTTAAACAGTTTCATTGATGGAAGAATACATAATTTTAAATTTTTAGTCATAATAAATTAAAAACCCTTAATGTATATGCAACAACAGTCTTTATTAAATACTTTTTGACCCTTTTAATGACATGCATAATGTAAAGACAACACTTTAATTGGGTGGTATTTTTTCTATAACTCCTTTACTAATGACAACTAGAAAGAACCATAAAATATTATATGCCTTGAGTGAACATTACAAAATAGTTACAAAGGTCCCTATCTCCACTAGAAACATATCCAAAACCTCTTTTGTTTCTCGTTGTGTCATAGGAAACAAATAATTCACCATTTTATAGTATAATAGAGCCACTACATAGAACACCATTAGATCATGGGAAAAATACACAAAGAGATCCCTATACATATCCTACTAAGGAAGATCAATGTCCACATAATGAGATTCTTTTTATTGAATTGGCCATATCTATAGTGAAGGATTAGGGGGCCTAACAAGGTAACCCTACAAAATAGGGTTGAGACCGAGAGGAGATGAAGAGGATGCCATGTGGGCACCATGAATTAGATTCATCTATACATACTGTGTAGTAAGAGGAGGAGGGGAAGGTCTAGCTATGGGACACTCTATTTTGTGTTCAAGGGAGGATCTTGACCAAATAATAGGATCAAATTCCTTACCAATTCTATAACATTAAAGCAAGGAAATACCCATGCTTGTAAATAATGGATTGACACCATACTTGATGCATTGGCATGTGGGTGTCCCCTCTTAATGATTATGTCCCTTGTGGGTGTCACATAAATAGAGGGAGCCTACCTAGGGTATGAATCTAGAATCCAAATGATGACAATGGTGTTTTACATGACCTCTTGGTAATACATGGGCACTATCCCCTCTACCTATAGTAAATTCACTATTCTCTCATTGTTATGACTAAACATTATAATCACATAAACTAGATGCCTCAAATAATTTTATCAACTTTAAGTTATATCCATTCTAACATAGATAGAAATGCAAAGAAATTTATTCTTACCACTTTTTATTTTCCACATGCAACAATGAATGTATCCTCACTTTCCTCCATAATTCATATAATGCAAGTTGCCATTAAAAAAAATTTAGGACAAATGATTGAAGAGATAAAATAAGAAACATAAAACCCCAAAAATGAAATAATTCATAACTATGAGACAGTACCTTCTGATCGGACTCTTCAATAGAGCTTTCTATTGAATTGAATTGAGATGCTAGTGAACATTGAGGTATCTTTATTTTAGCTTATTCTTGACAGTTATCATTTTACTTCACAACTATTATTGCACCCTAAGGACATGTGACCCATCTTTTAAACACTTTCATTGACGCACGAATACATAATTTTCATTGTTTATTCATAATGAAGAAAATAATCCTTAACATACATGTAATAGTAGTCTTTATTTAATATTTTTTTACCCTTTCGATGACATGAATAATGTAAAGATAGGGCTTTGATTGGGTGGTAGTTTTACAATTATTCCCATGTTAATGACAACTAGAAAGAATCATAAAATATTTGATGCCTCAAGTGTACATTTCAGAATAGTTTGTATTTCCTATAAAAGATAGTGTTTCATTTGCAGTCATTAGTAATTTGACTCAATTAATTCTCTCTGATGAAAATAGTAGTACTGAAGGGTAGGTACTAAAAATTATATGGGAATTAATAACTAATGTGAATGATATAAATTAGGGCACCATTAATAATTTAATGGAAATTATATATGGAAATAAGTGTGGACAAATCAAGCACCAATAAATCATATCACATTCATTCTAAAAAGAGAAAATAGTATTATTCATAAGTTATAAGTCAAGAAATGTCACATAGAGTAAATAATTTAGTGAATTTCATGTAAAGTAAGCAAGAGAAATTAAAGCACATAAAAAAAGCATGTGACATGGAGATTTATATATCTTAAGGTACATAAACTTTGTTAAATACTTCTTATTAAATCAATTTATTTCAAAATGATTTTTTTTATATAAAATAACAATATTTATTCTAAATATTTTTAATAGAATAAAACATATTTTTTATTCAATAATTTTCATAATATTTTGTGTCCATGTCATATTACAATTGTATAAATATACCATTTAACCTTATAAATATACCATTTAACCTTATATACTGCAAATTTTAATATAACAGCATATATTCATCTTTAAATATTGAAAAAAATTAATATTTCCATGAAATAACCAACATATTTGTCTAAATTATTGTTAGAAATAAAGCAACCTATTATTAACTTTCATCCTATATATAACATATTTAAATGTAAAATAGATCATTTCTTTCCTTTCAATTATAATTAATTTTCATATAGAGTTTAAAGTGAACTAATCCTCTACTAAAAATTATATTTTACTAGATAATAAATTTATATTCAATGAGGTGCCTTTAATCTTTTAGTTATTTATGGTTCTTTGTAGGTGTATCAAAAAACAACCATCTCCTACTAGATATGGTTTTATGTATTCTGAACTTCATTTGAGATTAAATACACAAAATTGGAGTTAAAAAAAGCTTAACCTCTATTATGTAGCGATTTTCTATAAATCTCCATTACATACTTGGAGTATTTATAATAAAACATTTATCATTACTTTGTTTGTTCATTTCATAATTAATTAGGAAGTGTTAAGTTATCATATTAATGAAGAAAGTAATCTATCATTTTAAATTTCTACTTCTTTTGTTTACAGTTTCATAAAATGATCATATGGATTTTATTTAATGTTAATTCTAATGTTAGTATTCAATAAAGTGATACTAATTTTTTTTGTTAAGTTCTGACATTTGGTTCATCATCTTTACATAATTTTTATTTAACTTTTTTTATTTTTAAATTTTAATGTTTCAATTAAATTCTATAGTTTGACAAAGGTTTAGGTTGATTTGTACATATTAGAAAGTCCCTTTTCCATTTTTTAGTATAAGATCATCCACTCTTTTCAATCTTAATTGTTTGAAGTCGAGACACATCAGTATTATGTGATGCTAATTTAAAGTGAATTATATTACATAAATCAATATGTATTGTATATAATTTTGAAACAAACAATATTAGTTATTATTTATCTAAAATTTTACTATGAGACACTTTTGCCACACATTCAAAAGTTATTTAGTTTTTTTAATTTAGTAATTAACTTTATCTTTATTTCCCACTTAGGGGCATGATAAACAAGTAACATTCCATTGAACATAGCCCCTAAATCCACCTCATTTTATTTTACAATATAGATAAAATGAATCATAAAATTACATTGGAACATTATGATGTAAGATCCAAGGGAAGGAAATAATTTTCTTAATTGGGTGTAAAAAATATAGAAGTCAAATTTTAGTTTCAGACACTTTGTCTATATTATAAATTTGGCCTAAACATCTTCTAGAAGAGAGAGTTTAATCAAAATAATTAGGGGAATGGGACCGGTAATTGGGGCCACTAACTTCATGGTCCCACATCTTTTATATTATGCCTCCTCCTAGTATAAAGTAACAGATTTAGATAGTTTAACTATTTTAAAGTCTTAATATGTCAACTAACAAGAAAATTTATGCAATGGGAAGTTAATGATTCTATTTAAATCCACATGTTAATTTTTTGTCATTTTTTGGTGTGGTCCATTATTGGAACCAAAATTACCAATTATTTTTTATAAAATTAATAGTAGTAATTTTCAAACAAACAAATGACTTTATATTGGATTAATTATTTTTGAAGTAAGACACATACCAAAATTAGTATGGGTAATTAATATAAAAGTGAGGGCCATGTTAAAAGACATGTGTATTGTTAATGTCAAATCCAACACCATTTTACTAATCCTTTTGAGGACTTTACTCCATTACTATGTGAAGTTAATGCAGACATGTGCACCATTAATAAACATCTCTCCCTTCCTTTCTATATACCTCTTTCCCTAAATGGCCATGGAAGATACCTGAAAGTTATCAACAATGTCATGTTTTAATGATAAATTCTTATCATCTGAATGGAGGGATGAAATGTACTGCATAGGTGTGTTTACTATAACTAAACCCATAGTTATGTTATTTTCATTTTTACCTGGTTGTTGTTATTTTTTCTTCTATTTTCATGGTTTTATTTATGTGCCTTCACATCTGAGTAAAGATTTTGTGGTATGTAAATGGGAGGATGAAACACTAAGCACATGTGTATTTCCTATAGATGAGCCTATAACCTTTTCATTTTTATTTTCACTTGCATGATATTAATATTTTGACTTTTATGATCATGTTTCAATTTAGTGGTATGTTAATGGAGAGATGAAATGCTAAATTCAAGTGTGTGTCATTTAACTTAACACATAACAATGTTATTTTTTTTTGTGTGGATGTTATTGTTATTATAAATTTTATGTTCATGGTTTTATTTTTGTGTGTCTTTACATATTAATAAATTTTTATTAATATCTTAATGAAGTAAATGCATGTTTGGATGGAAATGGATTTAAAATTGGGATGGAAGACTTAATGGCTTCACCAATGAATATATCTCCCTACCTTTTCATATGGCTCCTCACCCCAAATGGCCATGGAAACTACTTGAAAATTTTCTAACATGCAACATTTAATAGAATAATTTTTTATGGAAGAATGAAGGGATGAAAATTTTCTTTTTTGTGCCTTGTATGTTAATGGTTTTTATTTGTGTTCCTTCACATCTAACTAGGAATTTAGTGGTATGTTAATGGAGTGCCTAAATATTACACATGTAACTGAGCCCATAGTTGTTTTAATATCTATTTTTTTGTGATTTTTTCCATTATTGTGGATTTTATGCTCATGGCATTTTTTCATGCCTCACACCTAGTTAAAAGTGTCATGTTGGAATACGTATGAATCATTAGAGTAAAGTACAATTTCATTTTCCTAATGTCTTGGGAGGGTTTATTCCATTAATGTGTGAAGTTAATACCACTCTACATGCCACCAAGAAACATCTCTCCTTGCATTTAAGGTGAAAAAGTCAGGATATTAAACATTACACATACGTGTGTTGCATGCAATTTAATTTTAATGATATCCCTAGAGGTTTTTTCAATGCATGTCATTGTGTGCTTTATATCTATGTCATATTTCTATTTCCTTGCACAACATGGGTTATAGGACTTAAAATTTAATGGTATATGGATGTAAGTCCTATAATTTTTCGTTCATGTATAAGTAAATATTAATTTTTTATAGAAAAATTATACTTTTATTCCCATTTTATTTAATTTTGACTTAGATGTATCTAACCAAACCCTTTTTTGAATTATTTTTGTGATGCTATTTAGATGTTACTTTTAATTAATTTTGTTTTAGGTTATTCATTCACATTTTTAAAATTAAACATATTCTTTGCCATAGCTATTGTTAATAAAATACTCAATATATTTTTCTATGTCAATGGAATCCCTGAAAGTTATTGATATGTTCTTGTGAATTAATGTTGTTGTGTTATTCATTAACATTTAAAAAATAAAAAATATTCTTTGCCATACATGTTTTTGATATGTTTTCCGTTCATGTTGTTGTGTTATTTATATCTACAACACGTTTCTATACCCTTGCCTCCAACTTTATATGCCTCTGCAAGAACATAAAATGTGTTCCCAAATAGAAATAATTGTTCTGATGGAAAGGGATTTAAAATTCAAATGGAAGACTGGACATATAATACTATACACATAAATACATGCTTGGATGGAAAAAAATGGAATTTTGGATAAACGACTAAACATTTACTATTATGTGGATATAAGAATTGAAGGTTTTCATTCACATATTAGTAAATATTATTTTATTTTTACCAAATTTTTAATGTTATTATTTTTTTATATAATATAGACTTAAATAACCTAGTTTAAAAATTTGACCAATAATAGTTTTAAAATAGAGACATTTTATTATTATTGACTTATTTTTTTATTAAGGAATTACATGAAATTAATATAGATCATTAATATAAAATGAAGGGTCATGTTGAAAATGAGTGTGTCCATAAGACTAAATATTTAATGGTATGTGGATGGAATCCATCAGGTTTTATTTTATATACTAATAAATGTTCATGTATTTCTATTAAAGTTAAGAATTTCATTAACATACTAGTAAATGTTGAGTTAGATGCATCAAACAAAATCCTTTTAAAAAATCAATATGTTTATATTTTAATATGTTTATGTGATTTCATTTTGTTGTCTTATATATTCACATTTTCAATATTAAAGCTATTATTTACCATAGATTTTTATGATATGTTTGCATTATATTTTCAATTAATTAAATAATTTATTGACTGTTAAAGATATGTTGTTATGATATTCATTCATGTTTTCCATTTGTTTTTATCTTATTGATATGTTTTTTGTTATTAATATGTTCCAACATGTTTTTTATATATTTTCCATTCTATTGTCAATTATGTTATCTCATTTTCCATTATATTCTCATTTATTTTATTCATTCATTATTGGTTTTTATATCTAAGTTAAATTATAGTAATGGGTGGATGATTATTGGGCTACTTGATTCTTTATCTTTTACAAACATTGTGTTTCTTGAAACTTTTAATGTTTGTAAAGATCTACTTTATTTTGAATATATTTCTTAACAAAATATATGTTTGTGAATTTAGGAATGCTCATGCAATTGATTTTTGTATTTATTGAAGTTTGTAATTATGAAATCTCAATTATGTTTTGGTGTTTTCTATTCATGGATAGTGATGATAGATTTTAAAGTCAAGAGTGTGGAACAACAATGAGGTACTCTCTTTAATTATTTTAAAAAATATATTAATATTATAATCCATTTGTATGTTAAATGGTAGATAACAAAAATATATAATTACATTACATAATCAAAATAAATAATTGTAATTTTATTACATTTCATAACATACGTCATTTCATGATATATAGAACTAAATACATTTAATTACATTATTTTTTTCCTAATGTCTAATAATAAAATATACCAATTACATAATATATTTTGATTTTATCAATACACACAAAACATAATGGATATCTTTTAGCTAAAACAAAAATTACACCATCCAAGGTGGAAAAATAGATATGTCTTAATCCTTCCATAGAATCAGAGAATGTGGAGTTCTTTTTAGTCCTTCAAGAGTTGTATCATTAGTGGGATTTAATACCATGTTAACATAAATATGAGGGATACCACATGAACCGATTGTGGATATAATGGTCATCATGTCATTTAATATGTGATGATATTTAGGAAGAGGGTTGAATTCACTACATAAACACCTTATCCTCTCAAGTTATTGTCTGGCCTTCTTAAATTCCTTGTCCCTTCTGTCACGCTTTCTATTTTGTTCATTATATTACATTTGTTATATCTTCTCCTGCTCCTCCTTTTTCTAGTTTATTTAGTTTAGAATTTTCAGATGTTCACTTCTTTCCCTCTCAACATGCCTAAATTATTTCCTCTTATCATATTTTTATTTATTCCTTGTCTTTATTTCTTCCAACTCTTTCTTATGGGACTCTTGTTCTATAAAAATTTGAT